>PVKU01012993.1:0-31688 GCA_004027475.1 Anoura caudifer | reverse complement strand
CAAAGATAATGTACCTCTGTTTTTGTGCTTATTTTCATTTTTATTGAATTTATTAGGGTGGCATTGGCTAATAAAAATTATATAGGTTTCAGGCATGCAATTCTATACCTCATTTGTATACCATATTGTGAGTTTACTACCCCAAGTCAAGTCTCTTTCCATCACCATTTATCCCTCCTATACATACCCGTGTACTTCCCCCCACCCCACACACACCTGTCTCTCTTTCCCTCTGGTAATCACCATACTGTTGTCTGTGTCTATGAGAGGTTGTTTTTTTTTTTTTTTTTTTTTGCTTAATTTCTTTACTCTTTTCACCCAGTTCCACAACCTCCCTCCCCTCTCATACCTATCAGTCTCTTCTCTATCTATGAATCTGTTTCTATTTTGTTAATTAGATTTCACATATATGTGAAATCCTATGGTATTTATTCTTTCTCTGACTAGCTTATTTCTCTTAGCATAATGCCTTTCAGGTCCATCCAAGTGTCCATCAGTAGATAAGTAGATAAAAGTAATGCTATCTCCTTCATAGGGTTGCTATGAGGATTAAATAGGTAATGTGTATAAAACACCTCACACTGTACCCAGCCCAGAGTCCTTGATAAGTGGGTGCTGTTGTCATTCTCTTGGATAACTTGGGTAGCTACACCCTTGCCTCAGGAAATAGGCTACAGTTGATTTCAGATGTGCCTAGTTGGCAATGCCCGTGGTATGCTGGATCAGCCTCCTTTCCTTCTTCAAGTAAACTGCCTGCAGTTTCGTTAGAGGATCTGTACACATCTCTTTGTTTTTGAGCAATACTCTGATGATTGCGAGGCTTTTTCAGAAAACTGATGGTCATCTGTGGTTCTGCTTCTTCCTTATGAATTTCTAAGCTTTAATTAACCCACTTCACAGATTTGCTGGCTTCTATGAGCTAATTTTTTAAATGGTTTTCTTTTCAGAAGCATCAATTTTTAAAACTTTAATCAAGACAGCTTTTTAATTGCAGAAATCCCCGAGAACAAAGATTTCATGTTGACACAGGTTGATTTGGGTGCCTGAGAAGAGCTCTTCCGACCTTTGTCAGAGAAGTTGCTCAGCAGAGCTTGTTGCTGCCTTGCTTTTGAACCTCTTGGCAACTTATGAAAGGAGAGGAACCGCTTTCATCTGAGGGACACAGTAGCAAAATTCCCATGGCAGGAAGTGTTTTTCTTATAAACCTCATACATAGTGGTCACAAGAGAGACCTTAGGATTTTGTTTTCTTGCTTGCACTTTATTATGATTTCATGATTGTTTCAGTGTTTTTACCCGAGAGCTAAATCTCTAGGAGAAATAAATGTGACACACTTGCCCTTAGGGATCTTTCTTATTCAGTCCCCACCTACTTGTCCAGTTTTAGTGGCTGCTTCCCCTCTGTACAGATCCTTGCAATTGGACTAAGGGTCTTGTAACAGGCACCATCTGAAGCTTCCAAGTTCTCATTTCTGTTCTTAAAAAGAATATGATGGGAAAGAAACCAAAAAGTTGATGACTTTGGGGGTGAGGAGAGAGGGAAGGGGACAGGTGGGAAATAGCTTACTAGAAAAACAAAAATATTTTGACATTAGAGAGCGGGAGAAATGGGAAGTGAATTTGAGTGGGGAGAATAGAGTCAGACAGTAGAGATGAGAACTCAGGGCTTGATGTGATTTATAATAGGGAGTCATATTATGTTTTGTGTCATTTATATATATTCCTTAGAAGGAGAAAAGATGACAGAAGTGGTATTTTAGGATTTTTTTTTCTGATAATAACATTTACCCCAAGCGTGAATTTAAAAAAAAAAAAAATAGAGTACAGGTAGATGTTTGGACATAGTTTCAGTAATACAGGGAGAAGTGGGGTTCTTTTTGGTTGTTAGCAGTGAGAATAGTGGAGAAATCTTTCATTTAAGAAAAGTAAAGCTTGCAGATTAGAGGTGAAAGAGCAGAGTCAAAGATGAACTCATTGTTTTAGATCAGAAGAAAAGTTAAGCCTCAGTGTACATGTTGGACAAAGAAGCCAAATGGTGGGAGGTGGAAATTGGGCAAAATTGGTGTCTTTTGAGATTAGTTAGGTTCCCTGTGACAGTGAAATATTAAGTTAAAATGTTTATTAGCAGTTGGAAATAGTGACCTCTAGCATGAATTAAAGGTTGGGGTTCGGAGTTCATATTCGAGGCTCATTAACATAGTATGAGGAGTAAGTAGATAAAAAGAAAAAAAAGTGCCAAAGGTTGAGGGGAGAAACCCCCAGTGCAAGGATATGAAGAAAAGAACCGATGCTATAGATTTCCTGGCCAAGATGGAGGCGTAGGTGGACACACTGTGCCTCCTCACACAACCAAAATTAAGGACAACAACGATTTAGAAACAAGAAAACAACCAGAACTGAGTGAAAATTGAACTGTACGGAGGTCCAACAACCATTCATCCAGACCTATAAGAGGGGTGGAGTTGAGGCAGGAGGAAGTGGAGGTTGGCAGACCGGTGTGCAGGCAGCTGCTGGTGGACCCCAGATGCAAGGTAGCTGGCTGACCAGGCAGCCCGACATTCGTGCGCAGATAATCCAGGCGAAAACAGGAAACAAGACAGAACTCACAACCCAGGGCCTCAGTGCCAGGAAATAAAACCTAAAAACACTGAGACCCCACCCCCACATACAGCATCATGACCCAGCAATGTGGGTTGCCCCTGCCCCAGGGGAACACCTAAGGCTTTGCCCCTCACTACCTAACAGCTGCAACCAGCCAAAAACAACAACAACAACAACAACAAAAAGAAAAAATAAAAAATGGCTCAAACAGGAGAACAGATCAAAGCCCCAGAGCAAATACATCTAAGTAACCAAGAGATAGCCAACCTATCAGATGTACAGTTCAAAGCGCTGGTGATCAGGATGCTCACAGAATTGGTTGATTTTGCTCACAAATTACATGAACAAATGAAGGCTACAATAAGTGAAATGAAGGAAAACACACAGGGAACCAATAGAGATGGGTAGAAAACTGGACTCAAATCAATGGAGTGGACCAGAAGGAAGAAACAAACAAACAAACAAAAAAGAAGGAATAAACCAGAATTCAAAAAAATAAGGAGAGGCTTAGGAACCTCCAGGACATCTTTAAACGTCCCAACATCCGAATTATAGGGGTACCAGAAGGGAAAGAACAACAACAAGTGAAAAACTTATTTGAGCAAATAATAAAGGAGAACTTCCCCAATCTGGCAAAGGAAATAGACTAACAGGAAGTCCAGGAAGCTCAGAGAGTCCCAAAGAAGTTGGACCCAAGAAGGACCACACCAAGGCACATCATAATTACATTACCCAAGATTCAAATGAAGGAGAGAATTCTAGAAGCAGCAAGGGATAAGAGGACAGTCATCTACAAAGGAGTTCCCATCAGACTGTCAGCTGATTTCTCAAAAGAGACCTTACAGGCAAGAAGGGGCTGGAAAGAAGTATTCCAAGTCATGAAAGTCAAGGACCTACATCCAAGATTGCTCTATCCAGCAAAGCTATCATTTAGAATGGAAGGGCAGATAAAGTGCTTCTCAGATAAGGTCAAGTTAAAGGAGTTCATCATCACCAAGCCCTTATTATATGAAATGTTAAAGGGACTTATATAAGAAAAAAGAAGATAAAAAATAGGACAGTAAAAAGACAGGAAACTCACAGGTGTTAACAACCACACCTAAAACAAAAGCAAACTAAGCAAACCTCTAGAACAGGAACAGAACCACAGAAATGGAGATCACATGGAAGGTTAGCAACAGGGGAGTGGAAGGAGGAGAAAGGGGGAAAAGGTACAGAGAATAAGTAGCATAAATGGTAGGTAGAAAATAGACAGGGGGAGGGCAAGAATAGTGTGGGAAAAGTAGAAGCTAAAGAACTTATGACACATGGACATGAACTAAAGGGGGAGGAATGTGGGTGGGAGGGGGTGTGCAGGGTGGAGGGGAATGATGGGGGAGAAATGGGGCAACTGTAATAGCATAATCAATAAAATATAATAGAAAAGAAAAGAATCAACAGGACGAAATGATCCAGGGCTGAACAATGCAATGGCATAAGGCCAGTTAGAAGAGGAGTATGTTCTGAAAGTCAAAGTCAGGGCTTCAGGAAAAGGAGATGTCAGCAAAGTGGGACTGCAGAGAAATAGGGTAGATAAGAACTCAGGCAAAAGCCTTTGCAAGAGGGAGATTCCCAACCTTTGTGTATAGCTCCAGTGAGAGCCAACACCTTTAACTAAGTGGGATGGTTATCTGCAGACAGTCACGCCCTCCATCAAGCACCCTCTAGAAATGCTAGTGTCCAGAATCCCCACCTCATGAATCACAGTAGGATGGATTTACTCAAAAACAATTCCTCTCCCTTATTTCATTATCGGAGGCCTGTTTCTTATATTTTCTAGTTAGGTTTAGCAGCTTGTCTGCTCCAGCCTAGCGAGGGGCTTATCACTAGTGCTATTGCCCCATCAACAAACATTATAATTGCTTAAACTTTTTCTATCACAACACATTTCCTGATGAAAATGAACTGCATATCCAACAATAAGTTTTGCTTTCTATTGTCAGACTTATTGTCAAGGATCCCTTTGTTATTTTGTGCTCTTCCCTTTTTCCTCAAGATAAGTTTTTATTGTTTATAGCTCTCATTTTTGCTTTTTTCTGGGACTTGTCTTAGACTAAGATTGAGATGAGGTGAACAGAGAAACATTCTCAGTAGAGAATGTTTTCCGTATTCTGAAAATACAGAAGGAGAGCTAGGGGCATAAAATGGGTAGCATGTCAGTGGTGGCTTGGGCAAGGGATTTACAGAGTAAATGAGAAGATGTCACATTGTTACTATCCTTAAAACTTGTCAGCCTTCTCAGAACTCCACAAATGATGTTTGAATGAGAGGTATAAGATCAACACAATGGAAGTATGGTTCAATGTTATAGCCCTAGCTGGTATGGCTCAGTGGACTGAGTACAGGCCTGCGAACCAAAAGGTAACCCAGTTCGATTCCCGGCCGGGGCAAACGCCTGGGTTGTGGGCCAGGTTCCCAGTAGGGGGTGTGTAAGAGGCAACCATGCATTGATGTTTCCCTCCTCTTTCTCCCTCCCTTCCCCTCTTGCTAAAAATAAATAAATAAAATCTGTTTTTTAAAAAAAGGTTATATTCCTAAATTCTTTTTGGAGGAATCACAAACTCCACAGCTCAGATGACAGACTGGAAGACATTCAATACATATTTGCATCTTTCTTAGGTCAGAAAAAAAGTAAAAGTAAAGGTGAAATCCTTTGTAGTTTAACTGATGTGATTTAGTTGTAGGGCTGCTTTTCTTTCTTTCTTTTTATTATTGACACAGGGCTACATTTTACATAATCATTGATCACCGAATATACTGAACTCTATCAAAAAGAAGTTCCAGATGACAGAAAGGTAGTGTGATAGCTATGTGGCTATCAGACACTTGGGAATTTGTAGGTGATAAATGTCTCTTGAAAGCTATTCTGAAAAGATTTTATATGGCCTTAATTACTCTGAAGATTTTGGAACTTATTTATGCCAATTTTTTTTTTCATAGATTTTATTTCACTTAAAATTTTGGATATATACTAGATTTGTGTTTGGTCAGATTAGTAATATAGTAGAAAGGGTAAGAAAACATTTTTATGTGCAGTTTGACTAATTATAAATTTATCAGACTTTACAATACTGTGTCTTTCTATTTACTGTCCAAAAGGAAAAACACACCAAATTTCCAAGAATTTATATTAGCAACAGCGAGAAGTGTGTTTCTGGTCAAGCCCATCTGGAGCAGTACTAAATTTGGGTACTTTTTGTACTGGGGCAAGTAAAATTCAAAGTTGAAGCTGGCCTGGGACGTAAGCTCATATGAAGACAGAGGTTGCCTTTGCATAACTTACCCAGGTCCCAGTTTCTCGGTTTCTGATCTTTATTCTTGTTATGTCATTATTTGCCTTTCTAACAAAGTATAATGAGAAAGAGTGAGAAAACTCAAATTAGTTCTGCTATTTAACCAGGAACCAAGTTACATGAACTAAAAAACTCTTAAGTCAGTAAAGGGAAACTTAACTTAGAATGCTTAATTTAACTCTATCTTTTATACTATATGCTAATTTAACTATACTATCTTATATACTATACATGATATTAAACATACAAGTTCTGTCCTGAAAAAGTCTAACCATTGTTAATATAATGAAAACGGTTTGTGTAACATCAATGTAACCTTTGTCATATAATCAATATGACAGCCACGGACAGTGGACTGGAATGCACCTGTGTGAACAATGACACCTTCTCTGGACTAGTCAGTGAGGGCGGTAGACACCATTGAACATGTGTACTCTGTGGCCATTGCATTCAAAATGACTGAGCTAACAGAGCAACTAATCTGCATCAAATTTTGTATTAAGCTTGAACATTCATCCATGGAAACTATTCGGATGATTCAGAAGGCCGCAGGTATGGGCAACTGGTGACTGGCAGCTTCATCACAACAATGCTCCTGCATCACATCTCATGCAGACTTTTTGGCGAAACATCAAATCACCCAGGTGATTCAGCGCCCCCTACAGCCCAGATTTGGTGCCCTGTGGCTTCTGGCTTTTCCCAAAACTAAAATCACCTTTGAAAGGGAAGAGATTTCAGACTGTCAGTGAGATTCAGGATAATGCAGTGGGGCATCTGATGGAAGTTGGAAGAACTGTGTGACATCCCAATGTGCCTACTTGGAAGGGGACTGAGGTGTCATTGTCCTGTGTACAATGTTCTTTTATTTTGTATCTTTTCAACATCTCTATTTTTCACATTACATGGCTGGATACCTTCTGGACAGACCATATAGAAGGTAGGCTCAACAGTGTCTACCACCCCCACTGACTAGTACAGTGAAGTCATCATTGTTCACACATGTGCATTCCAGTCCTCTCTCCTTGGCTGCCAGGTTACACTGATGTCACACAAACCATTCTCATTATATTAACAATGACTGGACTTTTCCCACACAGACCTCGATGTATATATATACACTCTCTATATATATATACTACACACACACACACACACTCACTCTAATTTAAATGTATTATGTCTTCCTTTAAACCATGAAGATTTGGTTAAATGGTAATAATTCAAATGAATAAAAAGCAACTAATCTTAGTCCTAGAGATTAAAAAAAAAGTGCAACTGACCTTAATGAAAACACATTCTTCAAGTTTTTCAGAACCAAATCCCATTAAAGAAAATCTTTTGAGAAGTTCAAGTACAGCTTCTCAGTACAAGTCAAGAGCACAAACAGACTATGAATAAATAGTAAAAAGCTGAGAAGTTGACCTCACCACATGAGTTATTTAAAGATGAGTGTCTTATTTGCTTATGTGTCTAACTTAAATTTGAGGCTAAGAAATTTGGGCCTTTCTGCTAGCAGTGCAGTAAAATTTGATCATCAGCTATCATAGTTTCCTTTGTTGATTGTTGATACCATGACATTTATTTCTAGTCTCACCTGCCCTGGGTTAGTTCTGTGTAAGATGTAAATTTGCATGTGGCAGTCTTTCCACCCTACCTTACCGGAACTTACAGAATTTAAGTGACACAAGACATGTCTACGACTAAAATAAAATGCAGCATGATGACTGTCAGATATAGAACTACAAACTGGAGTGAGAACCACAATTATTAACAACCTGTGTGGCATGGACATCCAGCCAGTCAGGATGGATGCCAGCCATTATAAACTGACGTGGTTGTCCCAATGCCCAAGAGCAGAATGTCACCACCGGTGACATACTATGCTGTAGGATTGCACATAATTTGTGTAATTCAGAAATTGATTCAGCTGAATAGTAATATAGGGTAGTGGACTAAGCTATTACCAGTTTTGTGCAGAACAATATTTCTGCCTCACGAATTCTCCATTAAATCTCTTTATGCAGAAATTTAGATAAACCATAGACAATAGCCAAGCAGTGGGATTAGAAAAACCCTTATGTGTAAAAAGCCTCTACTAAATGAATGAACTCACTCCCGCCCTTACCCTTTAGTATGCGATTCTACCTTCAGTGTTTTACCCACGAATATGAAATGAAGGTGAGTGTGAAGTATTAACACGTAGCCGGGAGAGGACCCTAGGGGTACTGCCCAGGCTGGGCGGACCTGCTTCTGTAGTTCTCGTACTCCAGAACATTTTCCTTCATGCTGTAAGAAATGCTTTATTTTATTTTCTTAAGTACATAAAACACTCACTCAAGAATTCATTTGTGTTAACAAGCATTATCTTTAAACAAAACTAGAAGATCAGTTTAGCTCAGTGTTCTCCCCTAATTGTGGTTGAAAGACCACCTATGGGAATGGCATTGCCTCTGGAGCAGCCCCTGGAAATATGGCTCTCCACCAAGTATCTCAGGAAAGTGGAATGCACATTAAAGTGTAAGAATTACTCTCCTATTCTAAATAATAATGAAATTATTTTCTTTCTAGTATCTGGACAACATGAGTTGAAATTTAATAATTTTACTTTTTTACTTGATGTTTGAGGGATTAGGTAATTATGCACTCAGGACATTTTTGGTAGGATTACATCTTGGTAGGTAGTTGTATTCAGGGATTTAGGGCAGAATGCGATCTCTAGGTATAATGAAGTTTGTCTTGAGGCCCTAGGAAAAGTGTGCTGTTTCTCTCTGCTGTGCTGAACACCTTCCTATTCCTTAGAGCCAGAATTCCAGTTAAAACCGTTATTTGCTCACATTGTAAGCTGAGTCAGTGTTTCTGACTTGTCTGGAAAACTAAATGCCCGTTATACTCTTTTTCAATGGAATACTTTAAATTTCCAAACAACTAAAATGTAATTGCACTTTAGAAACCCTAGCTGCTTATGGGTTGAGTTACAGGTTTTGAAATAGGGACTTTCTCGTGCCTGTCTTCCTTGCAACTATGGCCCAGGGATCTTTACTTGAGGCTGTAGTTTCATTTTTTTCCTGCTTCGTTCTGACTTTCTGTGAAACCAGAGTTCTCATCTTAGGCATATGCACACATGTACAATTTTAACCTCTCCTTCACTATCAATTTTTCCTTGTCCCATACATATATTCAGGATATTTTCATCTTTTTTTAAAAGTATAATTTCCATTTTATTTTTTCCAGAGAACTTTTCTTCAGTCCTTAAGGAGCTAAGTCCTTCAGTCCTTAGCTCCTTACACAGGCTTTGGTGGAGGTTGTGGGCCGCACCTGTTAGGTCTAAATCAGTATGGGGGTATTCAGTTCTTCCTGGCTTCACTAGAATGATTCCTGACTACCTCGCTGTGAGTGGCACACTCAACTCACATAGGAAGGTAGTTTCACACACAGCCTGGGAAGCACATGGGAGATGAGGACACTCACTTTGGAAATGCCCCTGATGGCTGCAGCCTCTATATTTCAAATAGCAAACTTTATGGCCTTGTCCTTGGGCACGAATGTGGTGCAGGTGGTGAAGCAAATAGGCTGCACACACCATGGTCTTTTTTGGCATGACCGTTGTTCCTTCTTGGCCATCTTGGAAGCAAGGACTCAAGAGAGGTTGGGATGTTTTCATGTTTGAAATAAATCTTTCACTGTACCATGTTGTTTTTCCTTTTTCCTATGAAATATCTTGAGTAACAGACAACATAGAAGATCCCAGAAGTTATTTGAGTTGAGTGTTGGGTCCAACTCTTTCTTGGAAAATCCTTCAGAGCGGCAGTCCTTGTAGCTGGATCAACTCTTAGGTTCCTTCCAGCTCAAACCTTCCTTGAAGATAAAATTTATATATATCTATAGCATGTACTTTTTAAAAATCATTGTAGATATTTAATGTAATACTAACTATACTAACTACTTTCAATCCCTCCTCAACTCTTAGAGACCTAGATTTATTTGGTTTCTACCACTCAACCATTTTCTAGTTTCAGAATCCAGTAGTCTGTTCTTCAGCCTCATTCATTCATTAGCTTCTTTCCTAGTACCTACATTAATTGTTGGCCGTCCTCTTTCTCTCTTTTGAACAGTTAAAAATGGAATTTTCAGACACAAAAGTAGAGATATGTAATTATGAATAGCCATGTGAAATCACCCATCCTAAAAAATTCTCAACATTTTGCCAGTCTCTTAACATTATTTTTTTAGGGAAAAAAAATCATCTTGTTCTCATAAAATAGTACATTTATCAGTAGGGGAACATTTGGGTTGCTTCCAGTTTGGGGTGATTATGAATAATTAACTATAAACATTTATATACAGGTTTTTGTGTGAACATAAGTAGTCGTTTCTCTTGGGTTCTCAAAGGAGTAAGATTACGGTGTCACATCCTAAGTGGGATTTCGATCGGATTGTGTTGATTTGAGGAGAATTGGTATCTTAACAATATTGAGCCTTTCAGTCCATTAACATGTTATAACTTTCCATTTATTTAGATCTTTGATATCTTTATTGCTTTTTCTCATATATGAGAAAAAAATTTAAAAAATTTTTTTCAAGTCAGCAGTTTAACCAGAATTTGCCTTGATATTGATTGTTTTACATTAAATTTTCTTGCAATCTAGTTTTCAGTCTGTCTGCAAAGTCAGTGGTAAATTTTAACATTTGAATATTAATAGCTTTTCTTTTGTTGAATTTTATAGTTTAAAAATACCAATTATCCTTTTCTGGCCAGGCGGCTCAGTTTGTTAGAGTATTGTCTCATACATCAAAAGACTGTGGGTTTGATTTCCAGTCAGGGCACAAAGCTAGAATGTGGGTTCGATCCCCAGTCAGGATGTACGCAGGAGGCAACCGATAGATGTTTCTTTCTCTCTCTCCCTTCCTTTCTCTCTAAAATCAGTTAAAAAGAAAAAACAATTATCCCAGTAGTTGGTCATCTTTGCCCTAATAGCTTTTCTCTATTCTTTTACCCTTTGTCATTTTCATCTGATTATTTCAACCTCCCTTCTATATTCAGAAATAAACTGTTTAGCTATACCTCTTCTGTTTGTGGCTTTTTCTTACTTATGTATTAGTGCTATAATAATGCCTTGGTCCTCAGTTTGTTTCCTTCTACATTTTCCAGTTCCATTTCATTTTTTTTGTTTTATCATTTTATGAATTCATGTTTTAAACTCAAAGCACTTGTGGAGAATTTCCTTTTGTTACTTTACTTTTTTTCTTTTTTGAGTTCTTTGTTTACTATGTGTTCTCGCTTTACTTTTTTCATAATCTATTTGTGAAAATTTTCAGTCACTTTCCCCCCATTTTCTGAGTACTTGGCACCTCTGATCGGGCCATCAGTGTGCTCGGATGTATCATGGGTGCCTTGTCCCCTTGCAATGGTGTTTTTAAGCCCGGTTTGTTTTTAGCCTGAGCTGAAGTTTGAGGGCTGAGGATTTGTTTCAGTTTGTACACATTGTTTTCTATACCCGGAGACACAGAGAATGAAAGAAAGAAGAATTCAGCCAAGGAAGGTTGTACTTGTGTTGTATTCTCAAGTGTTGTTAAATATGCCAAGATTCACTGCATCTCAAAGGTGTGTCCCATTCCCAAGGGACACCTTTAAGGCATCTTTATTTGTTCACCAGTTTAGCGTGGAGCCTCCATCATCAGAGTCTGTCCTGTTGGGTCATTCCCTTGCTAGAGAAGGGAAAGATGAGATTATTAGTCCATTTGCTTCTCTTGAGATTTGGGGGAACTTGTCAGAATTCTTGGGTTCTTCTGCGTCAACAGTACAGCTGGGGAAGAGGCCATGCGGGGTGAGGAGCTTGCCACATTGCAGATGATGCCACGCTGCTCCAGAGCCTTTCCTGGGCCTCACAGCTTTTCTGAGATTCTGAACATCTGTCTGTGGCCCTCCCGTATTTGGTATCTTCTGAGAAAATTTGTGGGTATTTTTTGACTGCTTATTTTACTTTTCTTAATCTTTGAAGAGAGATTCTCCCGAGCAGCTTTAATCTGCAGCTTTCTGTTGCTGCTTTACATTTGTTCCTGGCTTCTCTTTCTGTTTCCTAAGCATGGGTGTTTCCTCCTATATCCTTCATCACAGATATTTATACTACTCTCATATTATCACCTCTTGTTATTTACAGCTAATGATGACCTTAATCCTGAGCTCTAATTCTGGATGTTCCTTCAAGTTAGATGAACATTTTCACTTGTGGTTTTAGTTTGCTAGTGTGCTGGCACAAACTGCATGGTTTAAAAAACAAGTTTATCATCTCACAGTTCTATAGGCTAGAAATTCAAAAACAAAAGGTTGACTGATACGGACACGGGCCTGCAGTGTCCATGCGGTGTTATGGATGAGATACGAGACAAATTCACATGGACTACCAAGTCCTGTGGAGGAAAAGGGACATCACGGCTACTCTCTCAAGGGGAGAGTGCCTTGGAGCAGCCTGGCCGCTGATTAAGTTCATTAATCATTGTTAGGCAGTAAGGATCAAATAATAGATAGCATACAAAGAACTATGAGGGCTTATTCTGAGTCAGGGTCTGTTAGCTAAAGGGTTACAAAACTTTGGGAAATAAACTAATTTCCTGCTTGGACCCTTATCATTTAATTGTGAGCATTCTTAGCAAAGCAGGTTTCACAGGATTTTATGTATTCGTTCTGAGGCCTGATCACCTGGGGAACCTGCCCTTTCCAGCACAGGGCTGCACCGCCCTCTGTCATTGTTTCAGGCTTAAGTCAGGCAGGGGAAGTAAGGCAGCCAAGAGATTGGGAGGCTTCTTGCAGACAGAATGAGGACTCAGGCTATGTCAAGGCTGAGCGGCGAGGGTCCATCACCCCCTTTTGCTGTAGCCCCCCAAGTCCTTCCCTGGGGCCTCCCTGTGATCATGCCTGTCTTAGGTTGTTCCCCCTTGGGGAATCTTACCTGTCATTGGCTAACCGATCAAATATTGGGGGCCAGTTATGGATGAAGTAAAAGGAGCAGAAGCAGTGCTCCTGCCAGGGAGATAAGCTTTGTCTCCCTAGTGGCTTATGGTCCGAATGTCGTTCACTCAGTCTTAGCCGTGGGGGTGGTTACAGCTCCTGAAACCAGGCAGGGCGGTTCCCAACAGGTGACAGGATTGCATCCTTCTAATAGCTATTAGAAGGATCCGTTCTAGGCCTTTCTCTTTGGTTTGTAGATGGTGGTCTTCCTGTTCTTATTGTGTCTTTTTCTATACATGTCTGTCTCCAAATTTTCCCTTTTAAAAAGGCCATCAATCATATTGGATTAGGGCCCAGCCTAATGACTCCGTTTTAACTTGATCACCTCTGTAAAGACCCTCTCTCCAATAAAGGTCACATTCTGAGGTCCTGGGAGTTAGGACTTCAACATATTGATTTTGAAAGGACAGAATTCAACCCATAACATTTGATCATCCACTCATACCATGAATATTTTCTGCTGCGTGCCAGGCACTAGTGCCTAGCAGTGGGAACACAAAGATAACAAAGCTCAGGCTCTTCCCTCTTGATGAGAGGAAAGGCAACAATTAGTAAACAGGCATTTGCAGCGCTATGCAATAAGTGCTATCATAGATGAGACAAATGGCTATGAGAACACCTTAGTGGGATACATGATACTGACTGATATGATTGAATCAGGGGTGACATCTCAGAGGAAGTGATACTTATATTGGATGCTTCCCAACAGGATGCAATAGCGTGTAATTGTTCTCCCTGCTTCCACACCACACCCTCAGTCACCCAGCCCTGGAGTATCACCCACTTAATCTTTCCAAACACCATTTTGATTAAGACAGTCCCTGCTTGAGAAACCTATAATGACTCCTCAGTGTCAAGCACTAAGTCCAAAAAATTCTTTAGGCTGGCGTTTGATTTCTCCATAATCAAATACTGTCTCTGGAATCTACCTTTCCTGTCTTGATCTTTCTATTCTCTGCACATTACCAAATGGACTAACAAACACTCTGGAAACACACCAGGAGCTTTTCTCTAATTTCGTGGAGGCAAGATTTTTGTTTTGTTTTCTACTATTTCACTGGCACCTAAAACAGTGGTTGGCACATAACAGATACTTAAGAATATTAATCGAATGAACAAATGAATGAATTTCCCCCTGGAGCTCCCCCTGCCTGTGATGTATGCCTCTCTCCTTTTCCAGTACACATATTTTTGCCTACTGAAATCTTGTTCTCAAAGCTCGGATCGTGTATCCTCTCCTTTATTATGCCTTTCTTCCAGGTCACATGCCAGATGTGAATCTTCATTCTGAGAGGCTGTAGGGTTCTGTGTAAACCATTTGTGTGACCTCTCATTCTGCTTTGCATTTTAGATATCTGTTTGGCAGGTTTTTATTTTTCCTGCCAAATTGAAAGTTGTTTGAATTCAGGGACCATATTTTAAAAATAATATTGTGTACTGCTCAGCACTTGCTTGTGTAATAGTAGATGCTCAGAAAATGCTTTTTGTTTGAAGAGAAAATAAATGAGGAGTATTGCATTCATTTGAACAGAAGTAGAGACGAAGGCCTGAGAGATGAGGTGTTTGTTCTTGCCCTGTCTTATTTTTCTGATTTTACATTTTAAAATTCATTTAGCAGATTTTTATTGAGCACCTATTTTACTCAAGGACACAGATCACAAATAGGAATTAAACTGCCCTTGAGGTACTTATCACTTGTTACAGAAAAGCAAGTCCCACTGGTTCCATTGGTCACTGTAGTCAGTCTGGTGGGTCATACATATACTCGTATGATGTTATATTTCCCAGAGGCATCTAATCTGGACAGTTTTTCAAATGCTTTTCTCTTCTCAGACTTACTCATCGAATTTTTTTAGAATCTTTCCTTGTGTTAAAGTTGCCTGAGGGCAAGGTCTCATCTTTATCCTACTATCCTTTATTACCTAGCACTGTTTTTTATCTGCTGGTGATTTGAGCAGGTCCTTTATTTGCCCTAAAAGTTCTCTGACTCTTCTCTAAGTTTGCCCTGTCTCTCTAATTATAGAATACCGTTTGGGGACCAGAGACTCAGCAAGTGCATTGATTGATCTACTTAGCCTGGGAGGTCTGCTGTCTTCATAAGTAACATTAAGCACAATAGATAGTGTAGGTAGCATTTTGGTAAATATTCACCATGAATTGTATTTCCTAGTGGGGCCTGTTCCTAGTATCATTGGTTTCTAGGACTCCATTTATAACAAGTTGTAATTTTAACATGTTGAGGTTGTTAAATGAACATCTGATCTAAACTTTGTCTGGCTCTTTGCTCCAACTCATGAGTCATGATTGTGCTGCAGAACTCAAACCAAACAGAAATGTAATCTAGACTAGCCTGGAGGGTCATGCATATATAGTGTTATATTTTCTAGAGGTACTTAATTTTAATAGGTCCTTATATTAAGGGAAAGTGAAGAAGTGAAAATTAAGATGAAATAATGGTAAGGAATGGAGAAGATGATAAAGATGTTTGTTTTGAGGTCCTGCTTGACATGGAAATTAAAACTCTTAAAGCTCATTGAAGGGCAAGCCTGAATTTATTCCTACAGAGAGAGCTTTGATACATACTAAGATGTCATTGTTACTGGCGGTGGGAAACATCCATTGTATTTAAACCTGCTGTATACCGGTCAGAACCACATAAGTTCGTGGAAGTGGTATAGCAACAATTACACGTGAGAGTTCAACCCTACACTGTCTGTGTTTATGCGTTTATCGTGTATTATTTATGCCATCAAAGAGACTGTGGTATAAGATAATTCTGAACAGCAGATATGTAAAAGACACTAGAAAGTCTTATGTGGTGCTGCACAGCATGTTTAACTCATGGATCACATTTTGTTTTAAGAAAACATTAAGATTAGTTTATTCTGTGCCCTTATCACCAGGATGAGCAGAGTGCACTTATATGGATGGACTCACTGCCTGAGCTTCATTTCATATTTGAACTATCACTGCAGAGTAATCTCTTCAAGTCACAGTTACAGCAGACATTGGTTCTTGAAGATAACTTCCTTTCTCTCTTGTGGGGTAATGACTCTTCTCCCTTATTCCAGGCTGCTCCTTCCTCCCTGAAGCCGTGTGCTTCCCCATGTGACCGAGGGGAACTGGTAGTAAACACAGTACCAGCTACCTAAAGAAGCTGTGTGGTCCCAATTCTTTTTCTGTGCTTGGTGTAGATACTGGCATGTGACACAGTTCTGGAAGGGGCACTTGAAGGCCTTCGGGGAATCACTGGGGAGGGTTTCGAAACTCCTGAAAAAAGACACAAGACCATTTCAGTGCTCTGGATCAAGGTGTATGAAAATGTGACATTTTGGAATGATTGCCACTGTCTTATATCAAAACAGATATTTACAAACTTAGAAGAAATCTACCTACCTTTCAACTACTTTTTCTGTGAAATAATGCAGCTCGTTACTGCTGAAGCCATTTTGAGTTGAGTGTTCTGATACTTACAGATGAAAACATCTTCCCCGAATGACATTCCCATTTGAAAAACAGAAAGGTGTTTGGTATCTTTATTTGATGATATTTGTGTTGATAATTTTGTTTACCTAGAACACAACACTTAATATTCTAATTTCCTCTAATTTACTAAGACCTAAGTTGCAGCAATGATTTTCTGTTTTACAGATGCTTGAGAACTTCAAGCTTATTTCATCCTCAAAATAGGAAGTTAGTTTCCTTATATCATGGGTATACGTGCTGATTGAAAGATCTGCTCCCAGATTTCACATCTCTTATGAGTTGTGTTGAATCATCAGGGAAATCTTTTCTGATACTGATTGTACCTGCTGTTCCTGCCCTTCTTGACCCAGTTGCCTTATCATGTCCAGGTGAAATTCATTAACGGAATCTTTTGTCACAATTTTTCTGCCTATCCTGATACTGTGTGTGTTGTCATGTCCAAGAATGGTTTATGCAGTATCGAGAAGAGATTCCCAAACCTGGCCCACATCAGACTTTCCCCAAACATATTAATTACATCCAAATCTCTCACCAAGTCTGGCAACCACTGTTATAAGGGACACAGAAGACAGAAAAATTGTACTGACCTGATCCCATATCTAAAGTAAAGGGTTTCAAACCTCATCTGACAAAGTCAGCCATGTAAAAACAAAATTTCTTTACAGCTTTACAGCTTAATATTTAATATAGGTTCCTTTATTTTTTGAGGTAGTAGGAACTTATTTCAGTTGACTCTAAATATAATTAGTCCTCTCAGCAATTTAGAAAAAACTTAGTTGGGAGGAGGAGTCCTTTTAGTCCTCTGTCAACATTACCTTCCCCTGAGATGGTAAGGGTCCCATCGGGTTTTTGACCACTTGTCCATGCAGGGGTTGTCGCTGGCTGCAGGACTCCATTTTCTGTAGCTTTTCTGCAGTACTCCCTTGTCTGTGGAGGTACTTAGAAGTCTGTGCTGCTTTTGCTTCACAA
Source organism: Anoura caudifer (assembly GCA_004027475.1). Taxonomy (NCBI): domain Eukaryota; kingdom Metazoa; phylum Chordata; class Mammalia; order Chiroptera; family Phyllostomidae; genus Anoura; species Anoura caudifer. The sequence continues at coordinate 14,295 of PVKU01012993.1, read as the reverse complement.
TGGAGAAAGAGAAATTCTCTGTGGCTACATAAGGCCCTGTCAGCTACCTGCTGAGCTTTACCCAAGCAACAGAGCCTGACCTCTTCTGCTCTCTGTTTCCATAATCCTCCTGGGCACCTCGCCAGGGCTGTTGCCCTCTTCTCTGATGTCTGCACTAATTGCTTCCCTCTGACAACCAACCCTAAAGCCTGAAGTATGCTCCTCTGTGCTGGGAGGCATGGAGACCTCAGAGGTTTCCTGCCCAATCTCTGGTCTATGCTCATGAGGTCTTCTGTATGGCCAAGTAAGTGCCTAAGCTTTGCAACTCAAAAGCAAGGATAAAACTTTCTGTTTCTCTGCCTTCTGCTGTCTGTTTTATTCTCAGGGCAGTTTGCACAACCTAGCTATGAAGTAGAAATGGCCAAGAGTATGTATGAGAGGGGGGAGAAAAGAAATCCCAGGGAGAAACACACACACGTATACACACACACACACACACACACACACACACGAGAAACCTTAAAATAACACACAAAATCCTGTATGGTAGTTATAACGAACCTGTGTTTTTGCTTCTGCAGTGTGTGTATGTGTGAGTGTGTGAGTGTGTGACTGCCATCTAGGAAAGACTGTCATCCTGTCAGGTGGCATGCAGCTTTGAGAGCTCAAATCTTAGGGTGACCCTCCCCCAACTCTACTCCAAGAACAAGGAACATTAGGTCCATTTTTTCCGTATTCCTCAATTGCTCGTCCTCTCCAGTCTTCTTAAAACAGACACTGAACCAAAGGAAAACAATTACATGTGGTTAAAATGCTGGAATGTGAACACAAAGTAATTAACAAAATTGAAAAATGTGTAATTTGAAATAAATTTTCAGAGTCTATTTCACATTCTATATTCACTGGCTTTTAATTGGAGTTTATAATGATAAAGATAAAAGGATTTAAACTATTACGTTGTGTGTTAAATGAGTGTTTTCCAGTTATCTCAGGCAACTATACATTTATTTCACTAATATTGTTACAGTCCTGAACATTTCTGGGTTTGTTCCATTGGAAATGTCCTCATTCGGCTAACTGTAAGTTGAAAATGTTAGTAGTAAATTATCATTAAACCCACTTTCACTTCTCTCATTCCCCATCCCACTTATCAAGATGTAGCTTACCTTGATCCATTTACCTACAAAACCATTCTTAACTTGTGATTAATTATGAGTTTGGTTTTTAGAAGCAGTAGACAAAGACTTTTTTCTCCCTTGATGCCATTTAATGAAATTTTCAAAATCTCTGAAGTTGATTGGTAAAGAAAAGCTCAAAAAGTGTTTTGAACAGCAGCATCACTGAAATAAATGTATCCAATATTCCCCCCTTATTCTCAGTTTTGCTTTCTGTGGTTTCAGTTACCTGCTGTCAACCACAGTCTGGAAATATTAAATGGAAAATTACAGAAATAAACAATTCATAAATTTTAAATTACACACCGTGTGAGCAGCATTATGAAATTTCACGCTGCCTTGCTGCCCCACCTGGCACCTAAGTCCCTGTGTGCAGCATCTCCTCCTCACTTCATCTCACCACACAGGCACTGCGTCGTCTCATAGCATCACAAGAAGGGGGAGTGCGGTGCAGGTAGATATTCTGAAACAGAGAGGGACCACATTCACATAACTTTTATTTCAGTATACTCTTATGTGTTCTATTTTATTATTAGTTGTTAATCGCTTACTGTACATGATTTCTAAATTAAACTTTGTCACAGGTATGTGTGTATAGGAAAAAACATAGCACATATAGGGTTTGGTGCTGTCTGTGGTTTTAGGCGTCCACTGGGGGTCTCAGAACATAAGCCCCATGGATAAGGGGGGACTACTGTAATTGCTAACGTAATTACTGTGAAGGACACTACTCTGGTTTGGACAAATAAATGTTGGTAGTTTACTTTAAACCAGTGGTTCTCAACTGGGAATGACTTTGCCCACCTCTCATGGGCCCATTTGCCAATTTCTGGAAAGCTTTTTGGTTGTCTCACCTGGGGAGGGGGTGTTCCTGACATCGAGTGGGTCAAGGCCAGGGTTAGTGCTAAACACCCTGCAACGCTCAGGACAGCTCCTCACAGCCATGAATTGTCTGGCCCAAAATGTCAATACAGCCGAGGTTGAGAAACACTGTTTTAAACGAACAAATTATTACTTTATAGTTATTTTTCACAATTGGATATACTTAAAAGTTTCTGATGCCCTTTCCCCAGTCTCCGTCTTCCTAAATCAATGAAACAGAACAAACACAAGTATACAGATCTTTCTGTCCAGCACTCAAGTTCATAACCTCTTTGGGGCTGTTTCTGTTTAACTACAGAGGATGTGGGGTGGCAGTGGACAGCTGGTTCCGGTGAGAAAACTGCCAGGCACAGGAATACACAGGAAATGCATGGATTAATATCGAGGGGGAAGTTTCCCTAGCAGTCTTTGAATTCTTAGTGAGAATTTTATTTATCTCAGAGTTTTTCTTCCCCAAGATGGCAAGAGCAGAGACTCTGCCTGAACTCTGGTTTTCCGGAATCATAACCCAGAGAGAGGCTGTCTGTGATACCTTCACCTGGGAAGTCCTTTCACCGTCAGGCAGGCTGAGCGCCTATCACCTGTTCTGACTCAGTGCTGAGCTCCCCTGTCCCTTTCTGATGAGTCAGGTGCACCACCTTTTCCTGTTGCTCTCTGAGCTGGCCCTACTCTCCTTGCCAAACCATCTGCTTTTGAAGGTCTGTTTCACCTATCAGTTCTCCCACAAGCAATTGTTATTTTTGTGGAATAGCTTGATTTTTCCTGTCTGCTTCTTCTCCCTTACTTTGAACAAAGGTGAAGTTTCAAACCACAACCCAAAATATGAGGCCAGAATTGCCTTTTCAACAGAAAATTTCCCCAGTCCATCACAGACCTCCATCCCTATGCTGGTGCCTTCCTGTAGCTCATTTTGGTTTACGTATCCCTGAGCATCATCTGTGGCTAGCCAGATCTGTTCTTGAAGGTTTGCCCCTGATGTCTGATTTCCGAAGCAGAAATCAATGGGTGGAGCCCAGAACCTCCCAAACGTCAAAAGTGAAAGGGGAAACAATGTGGCCCTGTTTCTGATCACAGACATGCCCCAGGAAAGCCATGTGCTGGCTGTACCACCGCTTCCCCTCAAGAGAGTGTCCCCAACACGTTTTGCAGGGTTTGAAGAAATCTACATGTGAGGGTCCACCTAGAAATGGTTGGCCATGGTTTTAGACTTTAGTACGCCTGCTAGGTACTTCCTACTGCAGGTGACCCCAAGGTCTCATCCCCATCTAAGTGAATTCCAGCCAGCAGTTCTCAGATGAGTTCTGCCTGTGATTACTGTTAAAATAAATTGGAACAAAAGAGACGAAGAGATCAGGTACCTGAAGCACACTCTATGTCCTCATGTTAGTGTCTAAATTGTACTGACCGCAGCTTGTGGCTTTGAATTGTCTCCAGGTAAGCTGTCTTGTGGAAAGGGCCTTCTACTGTAGGCAGCAAGCCTATTTCTCACATTTGAACTTGACATCTTTAACATAGGTCCAAGAAGCTAGTCTGGGCAGATGAAGTCTCTTTCTTACCAAATGACCCAGTCACCATGTGAAACTGTCAAAAATAAGGAGCAAAATTCATGAGCTGCAAAAGCTGGGGAACTTGGCTCACTTGCCTGTCAACGAGCTCCTGTTCACCCTAACCCTGCCACGTTGTTTTTGAGGCTGACCAGCTCTGACCCGGAGCTTTTTTCTCTCCCTCCTGTAGCACCTCCCTTGCCTCTTCCACCCTTAATGGGAGTGTTTTGTGTACAGATTTTGAATTTTATGCCTCTGCTTTACATACATGAGAGACTTGATGTTTCTGGTGTCTCCAGCCCTGAACTTTGTGCCATTGAGTATTTTAAATAGATTGTTATGGTCCCAGTGCTGCTGTCAGCTAGAAGATAGCTCTATATCTTGACCACATAGAATAAGTTTCTTCCCATCTCTATGTACCATTGTCTAGCAATCAAGTATCCATGTATAATCATAGCACAGGGTAGGCGGAGGCATGCCTGGCTCTTGTCCAGCGGTAACACTATATTGGCAGGACAACCCAGGTTGCCCCAAATTCCGTTATTAACTTTTTAGACAACCCCTACAATGTACTGTTGACATTCAGTCTATCATTGTCCCAGTTTATGAGGAAATTCTCAGAAGTTTGCATTCAGTTTCAAATGGATCAGGATTTCATTTTATGCCCCAACATTACACAATTATGGCCATTCCTTCTTTTCTGGTGGGCCCACAAGTGTTAAGGACTATGGCATGGCAGGTTATTACAAGCAGAGGATCAATGAGAGTCTCCACTCCAGAATGTTTGGGTTAATGGATCCCTCCCCTACCTCTCCAGTCCTCCATCTCTCTTCTGCTTGGACGATGCCTATTTCTGCCACTCCATCCTGTGCAGTGTGAGTTGCTTCTCTGACTACTTTTTTCTCTTCTTCCATCTCAGTTTTGTGTAATTTGGGGGTTAGACCACTGTGTTTACTGCCCATGAATGTTTCTCACCTGCGTTAGACTGGTTTCTTCAAGTCTCTGTGCTTCAGTAAGGGCCCGGGAGAAGAAAATGGTAGAATGAGTGAAAAAAAAAAAAAAAAAAAAGAGGAGGTAGAAATTGCATAGAAAACAGAATAATACTTTGAAATGTAACCCCACCACATGCCATATAGATTTAGAATCTTTTAGTCTGATTGTGAATAATTTAAACAGCATTATTTTGGCAGTTTAATTATGAAAATAATGGCTTGAGGTCTGTCATCTCAGTGGTTAAGGTGAGGGGGAGGGAACAGTCACTTTATAACAATTGGAAAGCATCAAGAGAAGAATCATGTATAATCAGTGACATACATACAGGCTTCTAAAATGAAAGGAGTACAGTTTTCTCTAGATTTGTTCCATAAACTGCCAATCAACTGTACAAGGTAATGAGTTTGGCCAGATGTTTTCCAATGAAGTTGGTACAACTTGTCTCTACAAAATGATAATGTCTGACTTTGAATCTTCATTCTTTATCAGATTCTGTGCTCTAAACTTTACAAATATGTGGTTCTCAAAACAACTCTGTGAGTGAGTGTATTTTATCTTGGTAAGTTGTAGGATTCCTGTTTTACAGAGTAGGAAATTGAGCTTTCATTTTGCCATGGGTCACACAGCTATTAAATGGTGGGATTCAAACCCACGTCTTAGTGACCCCATAGCCCCTGCACCTAATCCCACATCACACCTTCACTGTAGTAACATCTGAAGGGAAACAAGAGTCCACGCTGACTCTGGCAAGACCCTGGCATCACCACATCTTGAGCGTGAGCTCAGCTTGAGGATACAGGATGTACCAAAGCAGAGAGCATGCTGAGATGCCTTCCTGGACCTGGAGAGATGCTCTGGAGCTGGCAGACCCTTGAGGAATTGAGATAACAGTTCTTCTTTTGTGTATATGCACATTTTCATGTGGGTTTTTATGTAAGAATTGTCCCAGGAAAGGGATGACTAATTTTATTCTTTTATTTGTTCCTTTTAAATATTTTAATTCTTTATTTTTGAATATGCAGTAATATATTTACATGAATCATAAACTAGGTCTTCTTTCCACCCCTTCAGCCCAGTATGTACCCCATCCTCTTTCTCATGGATATCTTTTCAGAATTCCTTTTATGCTAATATAAATAAATATAAGTTTATACTTTTCTTTCCTCTTTTCTATATAAAATGTAGTAATTTAAAAATTCTGTATCTTTCTCTGCTTTTGTTCACATAGAGATTTATCTTGGATACTGTGCTCTATCAGCACATAGATGGCTTCCTCATTCTTTTTCACAATGGCATACTCTTTTGTGGTGTTAGATGTTTTAGCATTTATTAACCAGTCCTCTTTTAATAGACATTTGGCTTGTTTCCAGTCTTTTGCTGTCACTAACCGATGCAGTGAGGAACCTTTAATATATGTCATTCTGCATATGTGCATGTATGAGAGTACATCTGCAAGTTTCTAGAAGTAGGATTGCTAGGTTGAAAAATATGTATTTATAGCTTTTACTGATAATGCTAAATTACCCTCACTAAGGGTTGTACTGATTTGTACTCCCAGCAGCAATGTATCAGTTTATTACAGAGTTAACACATTTTGGGATTTGGGCCCATCTGATAAAAATGTTTGGACTTTGGGCCTTCCAATTCAATAAAATATTGTCGGTTTCTTCCTATGATTAAAGTTAAACAACTTTTTATATGTTTTAAGAGCCATTTGTATTTCCTTTCCTATGGAAATTTGTTCATTTCCTCTTGGCCTATAGGTCTTATCAATTTCTAGGAACTCTTTATATATTAGGAAGAATAGCAATTGTCTGTGATATAAATTGAACATATTTTTTCCTATTTGTCATTTGGCTTTTTTTTCTTCTTGCTGTTCATATGATTAAACTTGTTAGTCTTATTTCTAATAAGAGAACATAAGCTCAAGTCAAAGGCCTTTTCCACTCCAAGGTTTTGTTCTCCCACGTTGTCGTTCAGTACTTTTATGGTTCTATTTTTCTTATTTAAATTTTTTACCTACTTGGTGTTTATTTTGGTTTGTAGTAAAATGTTTGGATCCAACATTTTTTTTTCAGATGGCTGTCCAGGTGTACCACACCACCTGTTAAATAATGGTAATTTAGTGCCCACTGGTGTAAGATACCACCTTCATCAATACCATATGCATGTGTGTGTGCGCATGCGTATGAAATGTTAACATGGTTTTGTTTTAAAGTGCTGGAAGAAAGACTCAGTTTTGCTATTGTAGATCTAGAAATATTTTATTGCAGTAAAATATAAGGTAAAATGGTACCATTTTACCCATTTTTAAGTAATAAAGTTCAATGGCATTAAGTACATTTGTGTTCTTGTGCAGCTGTCTCCACCATCTGTCTCCAGAACTTTTTCATCTTCCCACCATATGATTTGGAATCAGATATACTACTCATTTTATAATACACTATCCACCTGTAAGGTGTGTACTGATTTCAGAGGTGTTAAAATGTGGGAAAGTGCACATCTTAGAATTTATGGAATGCGGTTCTAAGTCCTCAAATGTTTTTGGTCTGTTTCTTGCTATTTTGTTCTATTTCATTGGTTTGCCTCTTCATGAGCCAGTTCACACTGTTTTAATTATTGAAGATTTAAAGTATACTTTAATGTATGATACAGCTAGGTTTTCCACAGTGGTCTTTTTTCTAACTCTTCTTGCCTATCTGTTCAGATAAACAGGCAGCTTCCCCTTGGATCTTGTAAATCTTCTTTCCCTCCCTCTTTCTACCTCTAGTCCTCTTAAATTGTAAAAACTTGCATATAGAAGGCCTTCTTCTTGTGCCTTAGGATCAGCTATAAGTCTGGAGTAGAGTAGCTTCTCTGAAAGTTTATGTATCTTCTAGACTTTCTTCTCCTGGGTTTTTACTTCAGCATTGCCGTGGGAGGTACAGTCCATTCCTGATTTCCATTGTTGCATAAAAGGAAGATGCTGCCATGAAAGTTCTTATAATCATTTATTCCTTTTATATCTTGTACATTGAATGTTAGTCTTTTTCAGCAGAGTAAGCATTGTTTTTACAATGATGAAAAAAATCTTAAATGTTTGCAACTCCATCAGGGTTCAATGTGGTTCACTAATGCATTTACCCTCAGTAAAAGTTTGTTGGTTTGCCAATTATTCTTATTAAAATTTTAGCATTTTTAATATTGTATTAGTAGAAACTTGGCTTTATTTGCATTCATAGATCATAATGCATTTCTTTTTTTATTTTACTGAAGAACCTATTGTAAGAGCCAGTAAATCCAGTGGAAAATGGCCTTCAGCGATCTTACTTCAAGGACAGTGCGTCTTTATGGAAATTGGCTCAAGCATGCTGGTAAGTAACCATGTTTCCTAATTGAGGCTCACCCTTCCTTTCATGACAGATTCTCATGTTTAATAGGATTTCACTGAAACAGAATGACAGACTGTGCAGCTTAAGACTCCCTCAAGGATACCCAAAATATTATTTTTATTACTAATTAGTAAAGAAAAAGTGTCAGGGGTTTCATTACAGATATGTGCTATGATACAGCTACACAGATGTTCATTGTGATGTTTACAACGGTGAAAATAGTTTTAATATTGAGTGAAGAGAATCGGTTAGTAAATGATGGTACATTCCAACCAAGTAACCATTAATAGTGATTTCCGAGGCACAGTGGTCTTAGGCTTGATTCTGCCCTAACGCTCCTCCTAGGGGAGATAACAGTTATCGCCACCAATGGCTCTGTTCAGGATGGTTCTAGAATGGTAAGGGCCACATCCCCACCCCTGTCCCAGGGGTGTATCAGAATGGGCAGGGAGTGTTTCCTAGGGTGACCGCTAACTACTTCTGAAATGCCTGCCTTCTCCTCTTGCCCATTAAAAAAATGTTAGAGAAAAACATTTAGTCCCACAGCAAGAAGTTTAAAGATATATTAAACGAAAGCAGGTTATACAACACCACATGGATTTTTGTGTGGGGGTTAGCACTTATCTTTGTATGGTAGTTCTTATTTACTTAATCTGTATCTACCTAGATTTCCTTAAACTACTAAACGTGTGTTGCTTTTATAACTATTACAAAATGTTCTAAAAATATAGCAAAGGTAAATTTTTTAAAAACAGACAATCAAGCATTTCAGAGCTGAGGTGGACCTAGATACCATCAAAGCTAACTCCTCATTTTAGAGTTGAAAAAAACCGAGGCCTAGAGAGGTGGCCTTGCCAACATCATGGTTAGTTGTTGGCGGTAAAAACTAGGACCTATGTTTTCTGATTAGGATCAGTATGCTGGTGTTTCACATGTGAATTATTTTACACACGTTCCACCGCCATCACCACTTCAGATTAGTTCTCACCTGTCAACCAGGAATTGCATGCTCACCATATTCAGGAGGAAAAAGTGCCACCTCTTGGGAGCTACTAAAATTGGAATTATATTCCAATTAACATTAATATCAGCCATGGTACACTGTTTCATGCTGCCATCATTTTCAGTAGACTGCTGAAGACCAATTTTATTTCATTAAAAAAGGTCCCAACCTTTTTCATGTTTTCAGAGGTAAAGTTTTACCTCTGAAGAATGCCAAGGATCTAAAAAAGATCCCATAAATAGAGGTGCCTCACTCTGGGAGGGAAATAAAGAGTGATTATTTCCAAATTTTCTTCTTCTCTTTTTGTCTTTCTTTTCTTTTTCTCCCCCCCCCCTTTTTTTAGTTTTTCCACTTATGTAATGATGCAGAGAACATACAGATTTCTTTAGAGGTTGTTCTTCTCTTAATGTTTATAGTAGTTCTTATAAATTCAGTATTTAATTTAAACACTGAATTTCATTTTCTTCTAAAAGTTTTTATTTTTATTCATTTATTTTTTAAATGTTAATAATTTAATTGCTTTTCAAAGTAGAAGTGTGCTTTGCTACCTGAATTCTTGTGATTTGAACTTGGGAATAAAGTAGTTTTGGGTACATTTTTTGAAATACACACGTTTGGAAGAACAGATCCCTTGCTATTCACTATTCCAAATGCAGGAACCCAAGAGATTCAGATAATCAATATGCTAAATCAAGAGCCAGATCAATTTAAATGATGGTGAATATTTGTATAGTGCTAGAAGTATAAAATATTTAAAAATGAACTACATCTGATTTCCACTTCTACTTGTATCTGTGGATCAACTCTTTACTTTTTATTAGGAATGCTTACGTTGAAAAGCTGAATATTATTCGGTCAGAAGAGGGAATGACCAGGGGTGGGGGTGGTCATGGAGATACAAGGAGAGCCCTGGAGACAGTGCTGCAAACAGTGCAGAAAGGATGAGAGAGGAACAGGCAGGCAGTGCTCCCATCTGAAGTTAGGCTAACCTAAAGTCTTGAGAGAGGAGGACAGGTGTGGAAAATGTAATGCAAAAACCTAAGTGTAAGTTCTGACACTACTCTGTACTAGCTAGGTGATCTTGAACCAGTGATGATGTCTGTGAGTCTGGTTCTTTGTTAGTAAGAACAGTGATGAGAATGCTACCTACCAGCTACCAGATAATATACATGAAAGTGCTCTGTCATTTGGGAAGTTTCCCAGCGCAAGTGTGAGTGGTGGTTCCATGTGACTGATGGAGCATTTTCATCTTAAAGTACTTTCAGTGTAGCGTATCACCTTTTAGAAAAGTGTCTTCACATTTTTTCCCGTGTTGAGATTTACATCTTTGTAAGGACACTTTCAAGTAAAAGAGGAGAGGGTTTTTGCTTCTGCTTAGTGGGGTATTGATCTCTGAAAGCCATTAGGAATTGTTTCTGGCCATCTGAGTTCAGTTTTACTTTGTTTACCCTGGGAAGTTCTGAGCACCTGATCAAGGGCCAAGAATTTCTAGTGTATTCTTGGCTTTGGCCTTCATCCTGAGTCGCCTTCAGGAAACTTACTGGAATTCTTTGGTTTTCTGATTGTTAGACAAGTTGTGATCATACATAGTTATTTCATGTGGAAAATTCCATAGCTATGGAATTAAAAAATGGATTAATTAATACTTAAGCTATAAGAGGATTTACTATGACTCTTAGATATGAAGTGCCAAATTTTGAAATAATGATATAATGTTTTTTAATGTTTAAAAAGCAACTTTCCTTGTATTTGGATGGTAATAACTTTTCAGACTTAGTTGGGATCTTTTTGCAAGAAGATGGGGTCCTCAGTAAGAGTGCTGCCATTCTGAACCTTGAGTACTTCACCAAGTACTGAGGTACATGCTTGCTTCTTCTTCCAGCTTCTTCTTGCTGGTGCTTGGAATTGTAAAGGGTGCACTCTTTGAGCTAGTACATGCTACTTGAGAACAGAACACTGCCTTACAAGTTCTTGATGAACAAGTTCATTAATACTCTATGCATGTCGCACTTATGCTTCCCCTGTTCTCTCTCTTTCTCTCTGGGACACACTTAGAAAAGAATGATCAGGCTAGTAATAAGTCAGAAAGAACTTCAGTAGTCACTGGGGTATGGACTCTCAGACAGCCTGCCTTCTTTGCATCCTCTGCTTTCATCTCGGCTCTGCTCGTGACACTTAAACCCAGCTCTGCTGCCAAATAGAAGATGCATCATCAGTCCTTTGGCTCTGGGGGAAACAGAGTTCACCTCACCCGTGAACCTTTTGTAATTTATGAAATCATAGACTGAATCTGGATCAACGTCAAACGAGCGGCTGCTCCTTCTAACACTGCTCCCACCAAGTCACCATCCACACCTTACTTGTAAACTTTTCATCATGGGGAGCCCACTACCTCACGTGGGAAATATTAAAGACTGAGGATTTTATCTGCCCAGTAGAGAGAGCTAATTGAAGCAGAGGAATCATTTGAGCAGAGCTTACTTTTAGGAATTTGGCATTTGTATGGAAGACCAGATGTAGCTGATTAGATCAGGAGGCAGGGAAGTCACGTGGAAGACTGTTGCAGGGCACCTAGTGAGGGATTCTGGGGCCCTGGGTGTAGGAGAAAGTAGCTTGCCAAACCTCTGGTTCTCATTTCTGACAGGTCATCATGGTCACCTGGGCAGGTTTTTTTTCAAAATATGGATGCCTGCATCCCATATTCTAGGACCCTAGGATTCTGATTCAGTTGGTCCAGTGTCATTTTTTTGGCCACTTGACTTTTAAACCATCCAGAGGTGATCCCCTTGTGCTGACAGAATTGACACCTGCTGCCATAATAGGAGCAGCACTTACTCAGCTCTTAGGCTGTGCTGGCCTTTTTACTTGCAGTAACCCACTGAATCTTCTGTGAGACACATGCTGTTTTATTTTATTTTATTTTTCAATTACTTTTACATTCAACATCATTTTGTATTAGTTTCAGGTGCACAGTGTAGTGGTTTGTCATTTATACGCTTTACAAAGTGTTCCCCCTTGCTGTGTTCAGTACCCACCTGGCACCACACACAGTTATTACAATATTGACTAAGTTCCCTACGCTGTGCTTTACCAATTTGTACTTCTCAGTCCCCTCACCTTTTCAGCCCAGTCCCCCATATTCCCCCCCCCCACCCCAGTACCTGCTGTTTTATGCCCAGTTCACAGATAAGGAAATTAAACTAAAAGACTTTAAGTTAATAGCCTCAAGGCAAGGCACATAATGAATCAGGAAGGGAGTCAGAATCAAAACTCCAGAGCTTTGCTGAAACAGGATTTAAAAGCTTAGTGTTTTATTTTATTATTTGCTTTTAAATAACAAGAAATCAGATTAACTAGCTTTTCCCTAAGGATATATGATTTAAAAAAAAAAAAAAAACAATCTGTAGAACTTGGAAGTCACACACAGGGTATTTTAAAAGGTGTGTGCTTAAAATGTTAAATTTTAGGAAAACGTTATTTATTTTAAGATTGTTTCTTCTGTTTCCTGAGCCAGCCCAGCATGCTTTTCCGGACTCATTTTGTTTGTGCTGTTTTACCAGCAGAGTAACAGAAAGATGATGTCATTGGACTTTCTCCCCCCTGCTGAGTCGATGAGAGTAAAATAAAATATATCTCTAATTCAGGAATTCCTTTACTGACACTTACAAAAAAACCAGCTAATTTTCAGTCATACATGTGATGTCTTTAATAACAGAAACATCTAGAAAAAAATAAAAACCATTTGTACTGTCATCATCCAAAGGTGACAAAATTAATTAACATCCTTGCACAGGTCTTTTTTTGATACTAGACTTAAGTCCTTCTTTCATTGGAGGTAAAAGCTAGCCATATTAATAAGCTCATGATATTTTGTATTTAAGGATTGGATTACTCACTGATAGAAGAAATGCATTAAGGTTTGGTCAGTTCTAATTCTGTTCCATGGTCCCTGGTTGTTTGACAACTTTCATTTAGTGAGACTTCCCTGGTGAGGTATGGACCTGTGGCTAGGGGTCCCTGTGACCTTTTTCTTTTTTTCCCTTAATTGATTTGAGAGAGGGAGAGGGAGAGAGAGAAAGAGAAACATCGATTTGTTGTTGCACTTATTTATGCATTCATTGGTTGTTTCTTATACGTGCCCTGTCCAGAGATTGAACACGAAACCTTGCCGGATCTAGATGACACTCTAACCAACTGAGCTACCCACCCGGCCAGGGCCCTCACTGCCTTCTTAATATCACATGGCACACAGATGTCCTGGGAAACTTGTGAAGGAAAGGAGCTAATAGAAGCAATAAAAGACTTCAGTGACATGTTCTTGCATAGCTGATTTCAAAGCATTTCCCAATTCAAACTGTGACTGCCTTAATTTTAAAATATTTTTAATTTTGACAACTTTGCATGTTTATGAATGTCAGCAGACTTTTTATTGAGTTTCTGTTTGGGTAGGAAGTCAGACTTCAAAGGGTATTCGAAGTTTTCCAGTAATTGGCTACATCATTAGCAGTTTAAATGAGCAAGGGCTGTAATCCCCATCTCTCTTTGCCAAAAGATAAAAGTGACAGTATTTGGCAAACTAAAGTTAGTCAGGATGCACTCGGGTTTGAGTCAGATGCACATGAAAACTTATCCATACTTATTTTATTGTAATGCTCTAGCTTCATGAGGCAATTTAGTAAAATTACCCCCAAACTACTTAAGATTATATAGATAATCGCATTTCATCTTGAGTGGCAGGTTTCCATTCATCTGACTTTCCTGGCCTGGAACTAGCAGTGATCAGGTGGCTTTCTTTTTACACAGTTGTGAGGCTATTACATTTTTTTTTTGCTCAAAATAATCCGATTTGGACTCTCAGAACCCACACTTTAGATACTTAGGTGCTAAGGTTGCTTTCCATTTTATGATTCTGATATAATTGGAAATGTCCCAGTTTTCTTGGGGAAAGAAGGACATTAGAAAGCAGAAAACGGAGCTTCCGGCCAAGATGGAGGCATAGGCAGACGCACTGTGTCTCTTCTCACAACCAAATTAAGGACAACAAAGATTTAGAAACAAGAAAACAACCAGATCTCAGAAAATCAAACTGTTTGAAGTCCAACAACGATTCATCCAGACCGGTAAGAGGGGCGGAGTCGCGGCAGGAAAAAGCAGAGGTGCGGACGGGCACGCAGACAGCAGCGGCTGGCAGCCCCCAGGTGCACAGGCGGTGGCTAGCAGACCCCGGGCACGGGGCAGCAACTGTGCAGAACCAGTGAGGCCGCACAAGGCAGCTGGCTGACCGGGTGGTCCCACATTCACGTGCGGATAATCCAGGCAAAGGGGAAGCGGTGAAAGGAACTGGAATC
>PVKU01012992.1:0-31680 GCA_004027475.1 Anoura caudifer | reverse complement strand
CCCTTCATTACCCTCCACCCTGCACACCCCCTCCCACCCACATTCCCCCCTTTAGTTCATGCCCATGTGTCATAAGTTCTTTAGCTTCTACATTTCCCACACTATTCTTGCCCTCCCCCTGTCTATTTTCTACCTACCATCTATGCTACTTGTTCTATGTACCTTGTCCCCCTCTCTCCTCTTCCCACTCCCCTATTGCGAACCCTCCATGTGATCTCCATTTCTGTGTTTCTGCTCCTGTTGTAGTGGTTTGCTTAGTTGGCTTTTGTTTTCGGTCTGGTTGTTAATACCTGTGAGTTTGCTGTCTTTTTACTGTTCATATTTTTTATCTTCTTTTTCTTAGATAAGTCTCTTTAACATTTCATATAATAAGGACTTGGTGATGGTGAACTCCTTTAACTTGACCTTATCTGAGAAGCACTTTATCTTCCCTTCCATTCGAAATGACAGCTTTGCTGGATAGAGCAATCTTGGATGTAGGCCTTTGATTTTCATGACTTGGAATACTTCTTTCCAGCCTCTTCTTGCCTGTAAGGTCTCTTTTGAGAAATCCGCTGACAGTCTGATAGGAACTCCTTTGTAGGTGACTGTCCCCTTGTCCCTTGTTGCTTCTAGAATTCTCTCCTTCACTTGAATCTTGGCTAATGTAATTATGATGTGCCTTGGTGTGTTCCTCCTTGGGTCCAACTTCGTTGGGACTCTCTGAGATTCCTGGACTTCCTGGAAGTGTATTTCCTTTGCCAGATTGGGGAAGTTCTCCTTTATTATTTGTTCAAATAAGCTTTCCACTTGTTGCTCTTCCTCTTCCCCTTCTGGTACCCCTATAATTCGGATGTTGGGACGTTTAAAGATGTCCTGGAGGTTCCTAAGCCTCTCCTCATTTTTTTGAATTCTTGTTTCTTCCTCGTTTTTTGTTTGGTTGTTTCTTTCTTCCTTCCGGTCCACTCCATTGATTTGAGTCCTAGCTTTCCTCCCATCTCTGTTGGTTCCCCATGCATCTTTCTTCATTTCACTTATTGTAGCCTTCATTTTTTCATCTAATTTGTGAGCAAAATCAACCAATTCTGTAAGCATCCTGATTACCAGGGTTTTGAATTGTGCATCTGATAGGATGGCAATCTCTTCATCGCTTAGATAAATTGGCTCTGGGGCTTTGATTTGTTCTCCGGTTTGAGCCATTTTCATTTCTGGGGCTTTTTTTTGTTTGTTTGTTCGTTTTGTCTAGTCGCGGCTGTTACGTGGTGAGGGGTGGAGCCTCAGGTGTTCCCCAGGGCGGGGCAGCCCAGTCGCTGGGTAGTGACGCTGTATGTGGGGGCGGGGTCTGAGAGGAGATAATGGCGGTTGCTTTACTCACTCTCAGATTCCAGTTCCTTTCACCGCTTCCCCTTTGCCTGGATTATTTGCGCGTGAATGTGGGACCACCCGGTCAGCCAGCCGCCTTGTGCAGCCTCACTGGTTCTGTACAGTTGCCGCCCCGTGCCCGGGGTCTGCTAGTCGCCGCCTGTGCACCTGGGGGCTGCCAGCCGCTGCTGCCTGTGTGTCCAGTCCGCACCTCTGCTTTTTCCTGCCGCGACTCCGCCCCTCTTACCGGTCTGGATGAATCGTTGTTGGACTTCCAAACAGTTTGATTTTCTGAGTTCGGGTTGTTTTCTTGTTTCTAAATCTTTGTTGTCCTTAATTTTGGTTGTGAGAAGAGGCACAGTGCGTCTGCCTACGCCTCCATCTTGGCTGGAAGTCCTGCTTGGAAAATTTGTTTCCAGCCCTTCACTTTGAGTCTGTGTAGGTCTTTTGTCCTCAGGTAGGTCTATTTTAGACAGCATATGTGTGGGTGGTGCTTTCTTATCCATTCAGCTATTCTATGTCTTTTGATTGGAGCATTTAATCCATTTACGTTTAAGATTATTATGGATAGGTACTTATTCATTGCCATTTTCGTGCTCGTGTTCCTCTCTCTCTCTCTCTCTCTCTCTCTCTCTCTTTCTTTTCCTTCCTTTCCTTAAAGCAGTCCCTTTAGTATCTCTTGCAGAACTGGTTTGGTTTAGGTGTATTCTTTTAGACTTCTTTTGTCTGGGAATCTCCTTATTTGGCCTTCTATCTTGATTGAAAGCCTTGCTGGGTAAAGTAGTCTTGGTGGCAGGCCTTTGGTTCTCATTACTTGGAATATTTCTTGCCATTCTCTTCTGGCTTGGAGCGTTTCCATTGAGAAGTCAGCTGCTAACCTAATCAGGGCTCCCTTGTATGTTACTTTCTATTTGTGCCTTGTTGCCTTTAAGATTCTCTCTTTGTCTTGGAATTTTGCCATTTTAATGATGATGTGTCTTGAAGTGGGCCTCTTTGCATTCCTCTTGATTGGGACTCTCTGTGACTCCTGGATTTGTGTGACTTTTTCTCTCATCATATTAGGGAAGTTTTCCATCATTACTTTTTCAAATAGGTTTTCTGTCCCTTGCTCTTCTTCTTCTTCTCCTTCTGGTATCCCTATTATACGGATATTATTACGTTTCATATTGTCTTACATTTCTCTTAATCCCTCTTCATTCTTTCTGAGCCTCTTTTCATTTTCTTGCTCTTTCTTTGTGTTTTTTCTACTTGGTCCTCCAACTCGCTGATCTTCTGCTTCATCGATTCTGGTTTTCATTGCTTCCACTGTGTTCTTCAGTTCAGAAATTGTATTCTTCATTTCCTCTTGGCCCTTGTTGATAGTTTCTATTTCCTTTTTCATGTTGATGTAGTTTGCAGTAAGTTCATCGTAGTTTTCCTGTAGTTTCTAGTAGCTCATTGAGAGCTCATGGAGCTTCCATGAGCCCTTGCTTTGAACAGCCCTTGCTTTGAACTCAATATCTGATAGTAGAGTTGCCTCCATTTTATTTAGCGTTCTTTCTGGTGCTTCCTCCTTTCCTTTCATTTGGGGATTGTTTCTTTGTCTTCCCACTGTTTGTGAGACTCTTCTTGTTAGCCTCAGCTTCTTAAATTGATCTGTTCTGGCTCCCTGGGTTTATGGTGTGAACTTCTGTGCTACAATACCTGCGAGACTCAGTGGTGCAGTCTCCTTCAGGTATCCTGGTGATCACAGCTTCCACTGTCTCAGCTGTTGGAATGCCCCCACTTTGGGACCAACTCTGGTTTTTATACTGTTCCAGGGTTGTTGATGTTTTTTTTTGTTTGTTTTTATCTCACTCATGGGTATTTAAAATGAGAAAAGAGGAAGAAATAATGAAAACAGAAGAAAAAACAAAGAGGAAGGAAGAAGAGATAAAATTGGAAAGAAAGAAAGAAAGAAAAGGAGTTGAGGGATAAAAAAAGAAAAATAATGAAAAAATAATAAAAAATATTTTAATAAAAAGGAAAAATGAACAAACAAACAAGCAAACAAAACCTCTTATTTTTTTCACACTTGCCAACCCGGATTTTCTGGTCTTAATGGCTGAAAAGGCCGAGGCATGATGGTATCGCTTTTCTCCCTGTTCAGCACTCAGTTATCTTTGGGCCCCACACAGGGCCTTGGGCATATGTTTTTGTTTGTTTGTTTTGTTTTGTTTTTTTAATTATTTTATTATTGTTCAAATACAGTTGTCTGTATTTGCCCCTACCATTCCCCTCCCACCACAGCTATCCCCACCTTCCTCCTCTGCTTCCACGCCCCCTTGGTTTTGTCCATGTGGTTTTTATAGTTGTTCAATTGGATAAATCCTTTTAAATTATATTTTATTGATTATGCTATTACAATAGTCCCGTTTCTCCCCCATCATTCCCCTCTACCCTGAACACCCCCTCCCACCCACATTCCCCCCTTTAGTTCATGTCCATGTTTCATAAGTTCTTTAGCTTCTACTTTTCCCACACTATTCTTGCCCTCCCCCTGTCTATTTTCTACCCACTGTCAATGCTACTTATTCTCTGTACCTTTTCTCCCTCTCTCCTCCCACTCCCCTGTTGCAAACCCTCCATGTGATCTCCATTTCTGTGTTCCTGCTCCTGGCCTAGCTGTTTGCTTAGTTTGCTTTTGTTTTAGTTGTGGTTGTTAATATCTGTGAGTTTGCTGTCTTTTTACTGTTCATATTTTTTATCTTCTTTTTCTTAGATAAGTCCCTTTAACATTTCATATAATAAGGGCTTGGTGATGATGAACTCCTTGAACTTGACCTTATCTGAGAAGCACTTCATCTTCCCTTCCATTCTACATGACAGCTTCGCTGGATAGAGCAATCTTGGATGTAGGTCCTTGCCTTTCGTGACTTGAAATACTTCTTTCCAGCCCCTTTTTGCCTGTAAGGTCTCTTTTGAGAAATCAGCTGACAGTCTGATGGGAACTCCTTTGTAGGTGACTCTGCCTTTATCCCTTGCTGCTTCTAGAATTCTCTCCTTCATTTTAATCTTGGCTGATGTAATTATGATGTGCCTTGGTGAGTTCCTCCTTGGGTCCAACTTTGTTGGGACTCTCTGAGCTTCCTGGACTTCCTGGAAGTCTATTTCCTTTGCCAGATTGGGAAGTTCTCCTTTATTATTTGTTCAAATAACATTTCCACTTGTTGCTCTTCCTCTTCCCCATCTGGTACCCCTATAATTCGGATGTTGGGACGTTTAAAGATGTCCTGGATGTTCCTAAGCCTCTCCTCATTTTTTTGAATTCTTGTTTCTTCCTTGTTTTCTGTTTGGTTGTTTCTTTCTTCCTTCTGGTCCACTCCATTGATTTGAGTCCCAGTTTTCCTCCCATTACTATTGGTTCCCTGTGCGTTTTTCTTCATTTCACTTATTGTAGCCTCCATTTGTTCCTCTAATTTGCAGCCCAAATCAACCAGTCACTTCCTAATCTGAGCTTCCTAATCACCAGAGCTTTGATCTGTGCTTCCGATAGGTTAGCTAGCAGTGGTAGGAGCTCTGCATCTGATAGGCTGACCACCTACTGGTCACTCAGATGAATTAACTCCTTGGCACCGGTCTGTTCTCCCTTTTCAGCCATCCTTGGTTTTGGTTTGTTTGTTTTTGTCTGGTCATGGCTGTTACATAGTGAGGGGCGGAGCCTTAGGCATTCACCAGGGCAGGGCAGCCCAGTCACTGGGTTGTGATGCTGGATGTGGGGGCGGGATCCGAGAGGCAACAATGGTACTTGCTCTCCATGGATTCCGGTCCCTTCAGCCCCTTTCCCCTATCAAATGGGGCCCTTCTGGTGCTGATTACTGTGTGGGTGGGCCTGCACACACTCCAGGACCCTGTGGGTCTCCCCAGTGAACTCTCCTGTGAGGCTGGGACTCCCTCCCGGTACCTCAGCCCCTACAAGTATTTTCAGTGGGTGCTTTTAGCCTCACTTCCTGGTGCTGGGGCCCTGTGTCGCACAGTCTGTCTTGCTGCCTGTTTTCACCTGGTTTATCTGTGTGTGACTGTGTGTCCGCGGTCCACCGCCTTGTGCACCCCTCTTGGCCTTCTCGCGTTCGGCAACACCGCCACCTGTGCGCCTGGAGTGACTGCCTGCCCGGTACCACCACCACCTTATCCCGCCTCGATCCGACACTGCTGGCCACTGACTCTGCCCCTCTTACTCGTCTGCGTGAATCATTGTTGTCAGATTCCCGCACAGTTCAATTTTCTCTCTGTCCTGGTTGGGTTTTCTTTTTTTGGTTCTATATTTTTGTTTTCCCTAATCTTGGTTGCGAGAGGAGGCACAGCGTGTCCAGCTATGCCTCCATCTTGGCCAGAAGTCCTTCAGGCCTCTGTTCTCAGCCTCCTGGGGAGCACGCACTTTCCCGAGTTCATGGGTGCGAGCTCGGGTCTCCCACGCCGTGTACTCACCCCAATTTCATGGAAGTGAGCTCCGGGTTTCCCTTGGATCGTGTGCACTCCCTTGGTTCACATGCGCAGGCTCCGATTCTCCCACGATCGCTCGTACTCCCCAGGTTCCCAGCGTGGGCCACAGGTCTCCCATCACGCAGTTGTCCCCTTCGCGTGTGAGTGCCTATGGCCGCAGGTCTCCAGTCGTCTGCTGTTGCCCTCGCGAGTGCCCACAGTCGCGCACAGTTGTCTCCGATTGCACATGGGCGTCTTTGGTCATGGAGCCATCTGCTGTCGTGCGCGTACCTGGCTCCTCATGGAGCCATCTGCTGTCGTGCGCGTACCTGGCTCCCTCCCTAGATCCCCATAGCAGGCCTGGCAAGTGCTGGGCCCAGGGCCTCAGCAGCCCTGGTCTCCACTGATGCCTGGACTCTTATTGTTCTGAAGTACTCTCCTTACTGTTTGATTTTTTAATGTCCGCTACAACCTTCAATCTCCTACTTTCAAATATGCTGTGTTTCTGCTGGTTAACTGCTCTGTTTCTCCACAGATTGGCCAGGTTTCTCTCCTGTGTGCAGGGGGAAATGGAATCTGCTCCCTCCTACTGTGACACCATCTTCCTTCTCCCTATTTCCCCATCTTATTGTCTCACTTGGGGGAGGAACAAATAAAATAGAGGAAGAAAAAAATAAGCTTCCTGCTGACTTTAAACCTGTTCAGAGTTCTGCTCCTTCCTGTATGCCACAGGGAAATGGGGGCTGGGCTTCACTTTTCTCCCTTCCTATGGTTTCAAGGGGATGGAGACCAGGTCTCAGCCACAATATTCACAGTTGCCTAGCCTCTGGCTCAGGTCCCCCGTGAGCTGTCAAGCTCAAATGAGCCACTCATTCTCTGGGCCTGTACAAGTCAGGCCTGGGCCCGCTGTTCCACTCAGCCACTCTACCTCTGGGCCCACAGCACAAGTCAGGGCCAGGCAGATGGTCCTGATCAGCCCCTCAGCTTCTGGGCATTCAGCTCAATTCAAGCTCCAGCACTTGGTTCCATTCAGCCACTCAGCCTCTGGTGTGCGCAGCTCAAATCACCCTCTAGGCAAGGCAGCTCCAGAGTTCCTTACAAAGCAGCTGCCTGCAGTTCTAAACAAGCACACGGCTTTTCACACAACCCAACTTTCCAACCAGTCTGGAGACTATCCGAGTCAAGGTCCAACATGGCCCCGCTGCTCCCTTCTCCAGGTGTCGCCTGACTCCCCAATTTCTCTGGTGCCAGCATCCACAGTCCTAGTAGATGTGTGTCGCCTCTCTGCATCTCCCACTTCCTCTCTATTCCCCGCAGTGACTTCTAGCACACAAGTCACTCCTGGTAGTGGGCTACCCTCCCTGCTCTGGTAGGGGAGGGAGCTGGTCATCTAACTCTCCTCCCTGTATCCTGTGGCAGACACCAGGCCGGGGACCACAGTGGCCTAGGTCCTTGGGCAGATCCCAGGGACCTTACTGTTCTAGCGCAATCTCCTCACAATCTGTTTTTCAATGTTCTCTACAATATTTGGCCTCCAAACATAGAAGCTGGGATTCTATTGACTGTTCAATCTGTTCCTCAGAAGATTGGCTAGGTGTTCCAGCTGGGCACAAGGAGAACTGGGCTCCGCTCCAACATACCTCATCTCCATCTTCCCAATCCGGGTATAGAAGAACTTAGTACTTTTCTTCATTTTACTGTGAATCTAAAACTGCTCTAAAAAGTAAACTATAGATATATTTTTAAGAGATGAAATACTCCACAAACTTGTGTTTCATCCTTGCTCAGAGGATATACTAATCTCTGCATCATTCCATTTTCACTATAAAAGTGAGCACTAAAATACATTTAAAATGGGGAAACCATAAATTTTAAACATGGAAAAATATGAAAAGATTAACTATCTTCATTGTAAAATGAGGACAAATTAGACTCAGAGTTTAAAAATAATTAATATACTTTATTAGTAGTAAATTTTAATTTAGCCAAATTCAATAGATGGTACATATGGTTCCATATGCCCATCCCACCATGACAGCCAATACAGAGTTTTCTGTATTAATAGCATCTTGTATCATTGTGGTACATTAGGATTACATTCATACAATGGAATATTTGAAGTACTTTTCAAGTGGAATAATTTCCAAACCACTTATCGGATAAAGGATTTGTATCTAAAAAATATAAAAGATACTCAAAACTCAATATTGTAGAAATAATGTAATTATTATTAACTAAATTTCATAGTTTATATAAAGTTTTGCCCTTGGCATTGAACAGTTTATAGATTTTCACAAATGCATAAAAATGAATCCATTATTGCAGATTTATACAGAGTAGTTTCACCACTCTAAAAAAACCCCTATGCTTCACCAGCTCACCTCTCCCCAAAATCCCTGCCAACCACTGCCCTTCTTATCATCTGCTATAAATTAAATGATTGAGTTCCTGTCCAAAATTCATATGTTGAAACCTAATCCACAATGGGATGATATTTGGAGGTGGGACCCTTGAGAGGCATCTTAGGTCATGATGGTGGAGTCCTTATGAATGGGATTAGCGTCCTTATAAAAGAAACTTCAGAGAGTTCCCTAACCTTCCTACTATGTGAGGACATAGCGAGAAGATCGCCAGATGACTATGTAGCAGGAAGTGGGCCCATAGCAGACACCAAATCTATCGGAGGTTTGATTTTGGATTCTCCAGTTTCCAGAACTGTGACAAATTCTGCTGTTTTTTTACAGCAGCCAGAATGGGCTAATATGCCATTTGGGAGATACTTCATATCATACAGTATGTAGCCTTCAGATTGGCTTTTTCTTCCTATCATACAGTATGTAGCCTTCAGATTTCTTTTTCTAAGTGTATTTATTTAAGATTTCTCCATGTTTTTTGCAGCATAATGCAAAAAATGGTGCAGTTTTCTGCACCATTTTTGTTTATTGCTGAATAATACTCCATTGTATGGATCTACCACTGTTTATACTTTTATATTTCCAATGATTCCATACTCACTATGTTTGCTCTTTTTTTTATAATCCTCCCCTCTTTTACTGTCATCTCTTTTTTTAATTGAGCATTTTATACAATTCAATTTTTTAAAGATTTTTTAATGTATTTAGAGACAGGGGACGGGAGAGAAAGAGAAGGAGAGAAACATCAATGAGTGGTTGACTCTCACACACCCCCTACTGGGGACCTGACCCAAAACCCAGGCATGTTCCCTGACTGGGAATCAAACCAGCAACCCTTTAGTTTGCAGCCCTAGTTTCAATCTACTGAGCTGTAGCAACCAGGACTAATATAATTCCATTTCATGTACTCTGAGCATATGAGTTAACTTTATCAGAAAACGAGTGGATTCCCTAGAGCTTGTAATACAAATATACAACTAATCCACATCTACTTTCATTTTTTTTAAGCAAGAAAGGATTCACATGGGCCCTGTTTAATTTTCAGGTTACCATGACATATACAATATGCTAAAAGAAGTCTGAGGAAAGAGAGTACCTTGGGGGATATGGACAAGAGAGGATGCAAGGTTGGGGAAAGGAGTTCAGATGAGAGATGCATCTGGAAGAAGCTGGGAGACAGAATTGCAGGGGAAGGTATTTAAGGTGGAGCATATATGGACAAACAAGGCCGCTGTGTGAGGCTGTGCAATGCAAAAATCAAGGGGTTGTCATTCACATCAGATTCTATGTTCAGAACACAATCTGTGTGGTTATTGGTGGCAATCCTATGACAAAAGACTAAGAGATATCCGGTATTGAACCTCCTATTGAGATAAGCAGTAGACTTGCTATCATGATATAAGTCCTCAGATGGCTGAGACAGAAAGTTTTCTCTTTATATGCAATTTATTAATTGTTGTTCAATTACAGTTCTCCCACAGTCAATCCTAAGCATGCTGTCCATGTCCTTGGGTCCTTTATACATTTTCCTTGACTTGGTGCTCCCCACCCTTTCCCCAGTTTAACCTCCTCACCCTATGCTTCAGTTTGTTCTTAATTTCAATGTCTCTAGTTGTATTTTACTTGCTTGTTTCTTTTGTTGATTAGGTTCCACCGAAAGGTGAGATTATATGGTATTTGTCTTTCACTGCCTGGTTTATTTCACTAAGGACAATGATCTCCAGATCCCATTCTGTCATGAAGGTAGGAGTTCCTTATTTATTCTGCTACATAGTATTCCATTGTGTAAAAGTACCACAGTCTTTTGATCCATTCATTTACTGATGGGCACTTAGGTTGCTTCCAGCACTTGGCTATTGTAAATTGTGCTGCTATGAACATTGGGGTGCATAGGTTCTTTTGAATTGGTGTTTCAGGATTCTTAGGGTATAATCCCAGGAATGGAATTGCTGGGTCAAAAGGCAGCTCCATTTTTAGTTTTCTAAGGAAATTCCATACTCTTTTCCACAGTGGCTGCACAAGTCTGAATTCCCACCAACGGTGCACTAGGATTCCCTTTTCTCCACAATCTCGCCAGCTCTTGTTATTTGTTGATTTGGTTATGACAGCCATTCTGACCGATGTGAAGTGGTATCTCATTGTGGTTGTAATTTGCATCTCGCAAATGGCTAGGGATGTTGAGCATTTTTCATATGCATAAGGGCCCTTTGTGTGTCCTCCTTGAACAAGTTTCTGTTCAGGTCCTTTGCCCATTTTTTAATTGGGTTGTTTCTCTTCCTGGAGTGGACTCATGTGAGTTCTTTATATATCTTAGAGACCAAACCAATATCTTAGAGATCATTTGCAAATATATTTTCCCCACAGCTGGTTCCCTCTACATTTTGCTGATTTTTTTTTTTTTTTTTTTTTTAGCCATACAAAAGTTTAATTTGTTGTAGTCCCATTTGTTTTCCTTCCTCCTACTCTCTCTGGGCTTTGTTTGTTGTTGTTTCTCCAGTTCCTGTAAAGGGAGGCTTAGGTTATTTATTTGAATATTTCTATCTTTTTTAGGTAGGCATGTATCGATATGATTTTCCTCTCAGGCCTGTCTTCCTGTGTCCTATAACTTTTGAACTCTTATGTGTTCATTTTCATCTGTTTCCAGAATCTTTTTTATTTCTTCCTTGATCTCATTATGGACCCATTCATTGTTTTATAGCATGCTATTAGATCTCCATAAATTTGAGTGTTTTTGAGTTTTTTCCTTAAGGTGGTTTCTAGTTTCAGGCCCTAGTGCTCTGAGAAAATGCTTGCTATGATTCCAATTTTCTTGAATTTGTTGAGGCTGTTTTGTGTACTATCACATGGTCTATCCTTGAAAATGTTCTATGTGCATACGAAAAGAATGTGTATTTTGCTTCTTTGGGATGAAAGGCTCTACATATATCAGTTAAGTTCACTTGATCTACAGCATTTTCTCAATGCTGCAATATCTTTGTTGAGATTTTGTTTAGAAGATCGATCCATTTTTGACAGTGGGGTGTTGAAATCCCCTAGTATAAGTGTGTTGCTGTTTAAATCACTCTTAAAGTCCTCTAAGACTTTACTTATATATTTAGGTACTCCTATGTTGGGTACTTACATGATTATAATGTTTATGTCTTTCTGATAGATTCTTCCCTTGAGTTATTATGAAATGTCCTTCTGTGTCTCTTTTAATGGCCTTTGCTTAAAGAGTCTATTTTGTCTGATATCAGTATTGCTACCCTGGCTTTTTTCCCTGTCCATTTGCTTTGAATATTTTTTCCAATCTTTCACTTTCAGTCTGTGTAGGCCTTTTGTTCTGAGGTGGGTCTCTTGTAGCCAGCATACCTGTGGGTCATGTTTTCTTATATATTCAGCTACCCTATTTCTTTTGATTGGAGCATTTCATCCATTTAGATTTAAGGCTATTACTGATAGGTACGTATTCATTGCCATTTTACTTCCTTCATAGCTGTGTTCCCCTCTCTCTCACTTTTTTTCTTCTTTTATTTAAGGCAGTTCCTTTAGCATATTTTGCAGTGCTGGTTTGGTGGAGATGTATTCTTTGAGCCTTCTTTCATCTGAGAAACTTGTTATTTCACCTTCCATTTTAATTGAGAGCCTTACTGGGTAGCATAGTCTTGGTTGTAGGCCTTTGTTTTTCATTACTTAGAACATTTCTTGTCATTGCCTTCTGGCTTAGAGTGTTACTGTTGAGAGGGGAGCTGCTAGCCTTGTCGGGGTTCCCTTGTATGTTACTTCTTATTTCTCCCTTGCTGCCTATAAGATTCTTCTTTGTCTCTGAATTCTGCCATTCTCATTATGATGTGTCTTGGAGTTGTCCTCTTTGGTTTTGTCTTGATTAGGACCCTGTCTGCTTCCAGGACTTCTATGATTTATTCTGTCATCAGATTAGGGAAGTTTTCCATCATTTCTTTTTCAAACAGGTTTCCTACCTGTTGTTCCTTTTCTTCTCCTTCTGATATCCCTATTATGCTGATATCATTACATTTTATGTTGCCCTGCAATTCTGTTAAGCCCTCATTGTTCCTTTTGAGTCTTTTTCCTTTTCTTGATCTTTCTGGGAGATTTTTTTTAGATCTAGTCCTCCAACGCACTGATTTGATCCCCTGCTTCATCTAGCATGCTTTTTGACTCTTTCTACTCTGTTCTTCAATTCCCCAAATGTATTCTTCATTTCCTCTTGGCTCTTGTTGATTGTCTCCGTGTCCTTTTTTATGCTCATATAGTTTGCGTATTTTCCTCATAGTTCCCCTGTAGTTTTTGGTAATTCACATTGAGCTCATTGACCTTCCTTATAACCATTGTTTTGAACTCAGTATGATAGTTGACTTGCCTCTATTTCATTTTGCACTCTTTCTGAGGATTCCTCCTTTCCTTTTGATTGGGGGTTGTTTCTTTGTCTTCCCATTCTTTGAGAGGCTCTTCTTGTTGGCTTCTGCTTCTTAAATTCATCTGTTTGGACTCACTGACTTTGTGGTGTGAACTTCTGTGGTAGGAGACCTGTGAGATTCAGTGGTGCAGTCTCCTTGAACTCTTGAACTTGATGCTCTTGGAATGCCCTTTATGCCATTTATTTTCTCTCTCTGGATGTAATTGGTTTTGTTTTGTTTTGTTTTAAGATTTTATGTATTTATTTTTAGAGAGAGGGGAAGGGAGGGAGAAAGAAAGGGAGAGAAACATCGATGTGTGATTGCCTCTTGTACACCCCACACCGGGGACCTGGCCTGCAATCCAGGCATGTGCCCTGACTTGGAATCAAACCAGCAACCCTTTGCTTCACAGTCCAGCACTGAATTCACTGAGCCACATCAGCCAAGGTGTAACTGGGTTTTGATTGTTGTTGGGTCTTTCTTTGGTGGGTTCTTCTCTCTAGCTGGTTGACTGAGGATCACTCCATCCACCACGTCTTTTATGCTGTTGTGCAGGTACTGCCAGAAGAAAACCCACACAGCCCAGGAAACAAAACCACACCCCCCAAAAAAGAACTCCCCCCTGTAATTCCACTATCAACAGCAAATGATAGCAACAGCAATATTAAAGGTTGTAAAGAGATTAAGACTAGTATAAGAAGGGAGAAATAACTATAGCATAAAATCTAGTAACTTAATATTCACAAACTTGGTAGACAAGAAATGAATATTAAAAAGGTATGCAGGAAAGAAAGCATTCCTAATCCTGGAGAAGACCACAGTGGATTTCATCTCAGTAGCCTCTAGTATTTACCATTGTTTTTCCTTTTTGGATCCGCCCCTGATGATATCATTGTTGACCCCGTCTAACCTTAGGCAGCCTGCTCTGAGACTGCTAAGGATCCGTTGTCTGTGGCTGTCTCCTTCAGTTGTTAATCTATTCACTCTGCATTCAGCAGTCAGGCTTAAGCCCCATAGGGTGGGGCCCAACCCCTCTTGGGGTTGGGGCTATTGTTTCCCCTCTTGTTGCTGCTTCTCAGAGGTGAGTGTTCTGCCTGAAGAGGATGGTGCTACCATTGGGGTGCTGACTCAGCACCAGGATCCTGATGGCTACTCTCTCAGTTCTCTTTCCACATCCCCCATTCCCAGTCTCTCCTTAGCTGTCTCTAGTCCACTCTGCACTACTTTGCCACCAATCTACTATCTTTGGCTGTCTCCTTCAGTTGTTAATCTAGTCACTGCAGTCAGGAGTCAGGCTTAAATTACCACAGAGCCAGGGCAGAGTCTCTCCTCAGAGTGTAGATGTTATTTCCCTTCAGGCTGTTCCCGTCATAGGTGAGGTGGTCTGTCTGAGCATGATGGTTGCTGCTGTACGGGGGATGACTTAGAACCAGGATCAAGTCTACCCTCTCAGCTCTTTGCCCAAAGCTTCTGTCCCCAGTCTTTCCTTAGGCATCTCCAGCCCACTCTTCCCCCTGCTTTGCCAGAGCCCCAGGTAAGTGGCAGCAGATGAAAATTTGTGTGTTGGACTTCTAAATGGCTCTTTGCATCTCCAGCCATCCATCAGTGGCAGAGAGCAACACTGCTGCTTTTCACTGCTGGTTATTATTATCTGTGTACATTTTGGGCTCTGGTGCTCTAGGCTGGGGATCCCAGTTTAGGATTTAGACCCCAAACTTCTCAGGGGGATCCAAACAGTTGCTTAATTATCCCTCTGGAGCTGCCACCTGTGGGCACCCAGCCAGCCCTCTTGAGTTTCCACCACCCTACTTACCAGTCAGTTAGTGCTAAAAATAATTCTTCTGTCTGTCCAAGGTTATAAGGCTTCTCTCTTGCTATTGTTCAGTTGTTTGTTTCTGGTGATTTCTCCACAATTTAGTTTAATTCCAGGTTGGTCCTGGGAGAGGGTAAGTGTGGCTTCCACTTACTCCTCTTCCATCTTGCCTCCGAAGGTATGTTCTTTTAGCCTTCTTTTCACCTTCCATTTTAATTGAGAACCTTGCTGGACTGAGTAGTCTTGGTTGAAGACCTTGGCTTTTCATTATTTAGTATATTTCTTTTTTTTTCTTTTTCTTTCTTTTTTCATTACTTGGTATATTTCTTGCCATTGCCTTCTGGCTTGTAGTTTTTCTGTTGAGAAGTCAGTTGCTATCCTTATCAGGGCTCCCTTGTATGTTACTTCCTGTTCCTTCCCTGCTGCCTTTAAGATTCTATCTTTGTCTTTGAATTTTGTGATTTTAAGTATGATGTGTTTTGGAGTAGTCCTCTTTGGGGTCCTCTTGATTGGGAACCTCTGTGCTTCCTGGATTTGTGTGACTTTTTCTCTCATCCAATTAGGGAAGTTTGGCTTCATTACTTTTTGAAACAGGTTTTCTAATGCTTGCTCCTCTTATTCTCCATCTGGTATCCTTATTATACCAATATTATTACATTTCATCTTGTCCTGCTTCTCCCTTAACCGCTTTTTATTCTTTTGGAGTCATTCTTCATTTTGTTGCTCTTTCTGAGTTTTTTTCTACGTTGTCTTTCAGCTCACTGATTCAGTCCTCTGCTTCACCTAACCTGCTTTTCATTCTTTCCACTATGTTCCTCGTTTCAGATATTGTATTTTTCATTTCCTCCTGTCTCTTATTGATAGTTTCTATGTCCTTTTTCACACCGGTGTAATACACAGTAAGTACCTTGAAGCTTCCCTGGAGTTCTTCTAAGTTGTTACTGAGTCCTTAAGCATCCTTACAACCATTACTTTGAACTTGATGTCTGATACTTTGGTTGCCTCAATTTCATTTAGCAGATCTTCTAGCAGTTCATTTAGGAGTGGGAATTCCACCTTTGGTTTCAATCGGGGGTTGTTTCTCTGGTGACTCTCATTTTATGTGACTCTCCTTTTTTGTTTCTGCTTGTTAGAGTGATCTACTTTGGCTCCCTGTCTTCATTGTGTGATCTACTGTGGTAGGAGACTGGTAGGACTAAGTGGTGCAGAGCTTGATGCTCTTGTGGTGCCCTCTATGCCTTTTATGCAGGTTCTCTGGTTGCAATTGATTTTTGGTTGTTGTTGGGTCGTTCTTTGGTTGATTCTTTCCTCCAGCTGACTGATTGAGAGTTACTCTGCCTCCATGTTTTGTATACTGTTGTACAGGTGCTGCCACCAAAAAAAAAAAAAAAAAAGCCAGAAAATGTACCCACATCCACAAAAATAACCCCCGCACACAACTACACTATCAGCAGCAAATGAGCCACTATTAATAAGGTTGTAAAGAGATTAAGACTATTATACAAAAGGAATAATGAATGTGAGATGACTAACTAAAAAAAAGTTTATTTTGCAAGGGTAGAGGGAGGTGCAATAATAAGAGTAGGGAATAAAGACAAAACAAAGCAGGAAAAAACAGAAAATTTACTTAATAAGTAAAGAAGGGTGGAGGGAAAGTGGAGTGGAGTAAGAGAGGTGAAGCATATAGTATTAGGTTAAAACTAAATTTTAAATAATATAAATATATGTATATGTATAGTGAGAGAAAAAACAGAAAGCCACAAGAAAAGAGTGTGTGTGTGTGTGTATATATATATATAACTTTATATATTGTTTATATATAAATACAATATATAATATGTTTATTATATATTATGAATTATAATATTAAATATTATATATATTTAAAATGTGGACCTAATTGCAGAAAAAGTCCACCACAGAAATATCAACAACCAATGAGATAAGATTTATAGAGGTGGGATGGGAATAAGAGGGTAAAAGGAAAAACAGAAAAGCTTACAAATATGTCTAGAGGAAAGAGAAGTTATTTTGAGAGGATAGAGAGAGAAGGAATATTAAGATTGCATGATGAAAACCTGGCAAGGCAGGGAAACATTAATCTTTAAAATAAAAAAGTAAAGGGCTGGAGGAAGCCAAAATGGAGTAGTAGAGGTAAACAGTGAAATCTGAGTTTTAAAGTACAGAGATAGTTACTCTCTAGAAATAAGATTAAAGAACTGTAACAACAGCCACCTTATCCACAAACTATGAGCAAAGTCTGATAAGAGTTTGGAGAGAAAGGAGAGAGAATAGGATATTTTAAGAAAGCTAAAAGGAATATGAGATGACTAATGACAATCACTACAATCGCAAATGGTTTTGAGAGTCTGGAGTAGGGGGCCATAGTAAGATTATGGAATAGAAACAAGTCATAGCAAGAGAGAAAGTAGCGTTTAAAACAAAAATATGAAGAGGGAGGGAGGAGGTAGTATGGAGTAAGAGAAGGGAGAGCAATATATGAGATTTGAAATAAACTGTATTATAAAATCTGGTGCCATATTATGCCCAAACTTGAAGGATATGAATTAAATGTTAAAGAGTTATGCATGAGAAAAGATAGTGCCTTGTTGTGCCTGTCTCAATTTTCTTTGCTGTGGTGGGTTTAGTAAATCAGGGCCCACAGATCTGTGTAGCATGTAGTGTCTAGCAAGTAGTGTCTGGTGAAGGGTTCTATCAGTACTTTTCCTTCTTTCCCCTGAGGAAATGTGTGCAGCAAGAAGCTCCTGATCCTGGCCTCACCAATCCACCAAGACTGTAATCCCGCAGGTAGGGGTTGTGTTCCCTTGTCTGTGAAAGGCTCTGGCTGACTGCAGCAAATCTCAGGCATTGGGCTCCTGCCTTCCAGACTTGAGCCTACTGCTCTCTCACAGGAGTTTCATCTGGAATTCTTTCTGAACTGCCCTCTACTCATGAGTTCTGTTGGGTTGGATCCTCCCATTCCTTCAGTGTATTCTCTGCCTCTGAGTTTTTGATTAGCAGAGCCTCTGTCCCCTGCCCACAGACACACAGACATGTGAGCCCACATCCCTGCTGAGTGTCAGGTCTTCCCTCAGCTCCCCTTTTTAAAAGAGTTTCTGTGCGGCCCCATGCTGTAGTGCTGGTCCCATGGGTTCTGTTCTCTTTATGCTCCCCTCTCAAAAAAACACAGTCTCACATATTGAGGGCTGGCCACCTCCTTTCAGAGGCTCTGACAGTTTTAGAAAGAATTTCTCTCTGAATCTTTCCTGGATGGCATTGGAAAAAAACCCACATAACTATTCTACAATACAAGGTGGTGGTGGTGTGCTGACCCTGCTCCTTCCTGAGATCTTCAGCCTCAGGCATGCCTGCTCCCACTGTGCTGTTTCTAGAGCACACACCTCCCAGTCCTCTCCCTGCCCCAGTAACTCATGGGTCATGTGCCAATCTAGAGCTGCCCTGACTCTGTGCAGACAGCACTAATGACCTGGGCAGTGGTGGTGGTCCACCCAGAAAGCCTGGGCCATTGGCCCCTGGCTGCCCTGCTGGCAGACCTATTCCTGCGACTCGTTCACAGTCCCCACACTCTCATCCACTTACATGCTTACTCTCAGTCACTTTTACTCACTCTCCACTCTATGTGTTCTGACTTCAAATCCAGTCTGTGACTGTGAGCAGATGAATGGGACTGTCAGCTACTCTGCCACCATATTGGATCTCCTGAATCCCACATTCATTTTCAAATAACACCACAGTCCTTCAGAGTACTACTGATAACTTGCAACAAAATATTTCCAATTCCTCCCTGCAGTCCATTATTGCATTGCTGCCTTCATTTCACTTATCTGTATGGTATAATCAACCAATACATTGTTTGCTGTTATTACTTTGGAGAAAGTTATTTATTAAATCATAAAGCAATTGAAAATGATATTTTGTTTTACCTCTATTCTTTCTCTGATGCTCTTTCTTTCTTTCTATAGTTCCCATCTTCTGAACTATACCATTTGCCTTCTCTCAAAAGAAATTCTTTGAACATTTCTTACAAAGCAAGTTAGTAGAGACAAATTTCCCTGTTTTTGTTTGCCTGAAAAAGTCTCTTTGTTCTTTCACTTAAAAAAAAAATCACTTTACAGGACACAAAATTTTCTGTTAGTGATTATTTTCTTTCAAGACTTTAAATTTTATTTCATTTTATTCCTGCCTGCATAATTAGTGAAAAGAATTCTGAGGGTTTTTTTTTTTTTGTTTTAATTTAATCTTTATTGTATTTTTTCCATTACCATTTGGTCCACTTATATCCATCTCACTCCAGCAATCACCACACTGTTGTCCATATCCATGAGTCCTTTTTCCTTTGTGCTTAATCCCTCTACCTTCTAACCCCTCCACTAGCTGTCATCTACTCTCCATCTATGAGTCTGTCTCTTTTGCATGTTAGTTCAGTTTGTTCATTCACTTCCACATATGAGTAAAATTTTATGGTATTCTGCTTTCTCTGCCTGGCTTACTTCACTGAGTAGAATATTCTCCAGGTCCATCCACACTATTGCAAAGGATAAAATTTTTTTCTTTTTTACAGCCCAATAGAATTCCATTGTGTAAATGTCCCATAGTTGTTTTATCCACTCATCTATTGACAAACACTTGGGCTACTTCCATATCTTGGCTATTGTAAATAACTGCAATGAGCATAGAGGTGCTTATGTTCTTTCAAATTAGTGTTATGGGTTCCTTTCGATATATTACCAGAAGTAGGATTGCTGGGTCAAAAGGCAGATCCATTTTTAATTTTTTGAGGTACCTCCACACTACTTTCACCAGTGTTTGCACCAGCCCAGATTCCCCCCAACAGTGCAAAACTGTTCCCCTTTTGCCACATCCTTACCAACTCGTTTGTTGATTTATTGATGACAGCCATTCTGACTGATGTGAAATGGTATCTCATTGTGGTTTTAATTTGCATTGCGCTGATAATTCATATGTCCATTGGCCATCTATATGTCCTCTTTGGAGTGAGGTATATCTTATAATTGTTCATCTGTGGGTAAACTGGTTTTTCACTTGGACTTTGTCCAAGATTTTCTCTTTGTCTCTGTCTTCTGGAGTTTGGATATTGCTTAGGTATAAATTTTTTATAATTTATCCTACAAGATGTTCTCTTAGCATTCTGTATTTGTCAGTTGGTTTCTTTCACTGATTTTGGAAAATTGTTAGCCATTGTTACTTCAAATATTTCATTGGTTTATTTATCTCTTTCTTCTTCTGGTTTTATCATTATGCATATTTTAAACCTTTGGTAATTACCCCAAAGATTTTGGATATTCTGTTCTGATTTATGAGTTTTTTTTCTCCTTGCATTTGACTTTCAGAAGTTTCAAATTTTTTAATTTTAATATGTTTTATTGATTATGCTATTACAGTTGTCCCTTTTTTTCTCCCCTTTATTCCCCTTCACCCTGTACCCCCCCCCAACAATAATTCTTCCACCTTAGTTCATGTCCATGGGTCATACATATAAGTTCGTTAGCTTCTCCATTTCCCATACTATTCTTAAGCTTTCCCTGTCTGTTTTGTACCTACCAATTATGCTTCTTATTCCCTGTACCCTTTCCCCCATTCTGCCCCTCCCTCTCCCTTCTGATAACCCTCCATGAGATCTCAATTTCTGTGTTTCTGTTCCTGTTCTAGTTGCTTGCTTAGTTTGTTTTTAGGTTTGTATTTAGGTTCAGTTGTTGGTAGTCGTGAGTTTGTTGTCATTTTACTATTTATACTTTTGATTATGTTCTTTTCCTTAGAAAAGTCCCTTTAACATTTCATACAATAAGGGCTGGGTAATGATGAACTCCTTAAACTTGACCTTATCTGGGAAGCACTTTGCCCTTCCAATGGATGGCTTTGCTGGATAGAGTAATCTTGGATGTAGATCCTTGCCTTTCAGGACTTTTAATACTTCTTTTCAGCACCTTCTTTCCTGTGAGGTTTCTTTTGAGAAATCAGCTGATAGTCTTATGGAAACTCCTTTGTAAGTAACTGTCTCTTTTTCTCTTGCTCCTTTTAAGATTCTCTCCTTATCTTTCCTCTTGGGATATGTAATTATGATGTGCCTTGGCATGTGCTTTCTTGAGTCCAACTTCTTTGGGATTCTCTGAGCTTCCTGGACTTCCTGGAAGTCAATTTCCTTTGCCAGATTAGGGAAGTTCTTTTTCATTATTTTTTCAAATAAGTTTTTAATTTCTTGCTCTTTCTCTTCTCCTCCTGGAACCCCTATGATTTGGAGGTTGGAGCATTTAAAGTTGTCCTGGAGGTTCCTAACCTTCTCATTTTTTTGAATTCTTGTTTCTTCATTCTGTTCTGATTGAATGCTTATTTCTTCCTTCTGCTCCAAACCATTGATCTGAGTCCTGGTTTCCCTCCCATCACTGTTAGTTTTTTCTAAAACTAACAGTGCATTTTCCTTTATTTCACTTTTCATAGCCTTCACTTTTTCCTCTATTTTTGGACCATACTCAAGTATTTCTGTGAGCATTCTGATTACCAGTGTTTTGAACTCTGCATCTGATAGGTTTGCTATCTCTTCATCACTTAGTTATATCTTTTCTGGAGCTTTGATCTGTTCTTTCATTTTGACCTTGTCTTTTTTGTCTCAGCATGCACCTCCATTCTTCTCTTTATAAAAGCAATGAAAATAATATCTTTGGGCAATGATTAAAAATTTTTAAGAAAGAATAAAAAGGAACATGAATAATTAAATGTCAATGAATACATACCTATCAGTAATAACTTTAGGTGTAAATGGAATAAATGTTCCAATCAAAAGACAAAGGGTAGCTGAATGGATAAGAAAACAACACCCATAAATATGTTATCTACCAGGGACACACTTTAGATTGCAAGACACACAGACTGAAAGAAAATGCATAAAAAATAATTTCATGCAATGAAAACAACAACAAAAAAAACTAGGTAGCAATACTTACATTAGACTAAATAGCCTTTCTAAAAGGCTATAATAAAAGACAAAGAAAGATATTGCATCAATTTAAGAGGATAGAATCTTCTAACTTCACCTTATCACTTTTTTTCACAAAGTAGATTAGCATGGGCCATCTTTAATGCCTTTCACCAAAGGGCAAAAATTATGATTCAAAGCTTTTTGAGATACATTTCCTCTCCTTCTGTGATTCCTATAGTGTCTTCTTCCCAGAAAGAGTTATTTATCAATTTTAATAGCCATTTTTCATAATTTTGTTAACAGTACAGGGCACAGTATATTGCAGTTAGTTATTTTTGTTAAAATTGATCTATTGTATTCCACTTTATACCATTTTATGCCATTTTTAGACACAAAGTAAGATGTTTAATGAATACTAATTGATTATAATTTTTTAAAAAAAGAAGAAAGACATTACATCAGAGGTCCCCAACTCTCCAATTTGGAACATGGTGCACAGCAAGAGATGAGCATGGGTGAGCAAATGATGCTTTATTCACATTACTGCCTGAGCTCTGCCTCCTGTTTCCCCACCCCCCAACTCGCTCTCCCAGTTTGTGGAAAAAATACTTTCCACAGAACTTGTCCCCAGTGTCCAAAAGTTTGGGGACCACTGCATTACATAGTGAAAAACAGGTTAATTTAAGAAGAGACTATAATGCTTGTAAAAATTTATGTACCTAATATAAGAGCATCTAAATATAAAAAGCAAATACTTGATGGACATAAAGTGGGAGAATGATATAATATAATCATAACAGGAGACTTAACACCCCATTAATATCAATGAATAAATCATCAACACAGAAAATCAACAAGAAAACAATGAGCTTAACTTACCATTTATTGCCATGTATAATGCACATCCATGTATAATGCACACACATGTTTTTGTGCTCATTATACATGAGATTATTATACCATTGCATGTAATCATTATACCCATGTATGATATGCATCATTATTTTTCCCTAAAAAATGTGGGCACAAAGTGACATTATAGGTGGCAAAATACAGTAATCATTAAACCAGAGGGAGTTTATTAAAGTTTCAGAGCATTTTACCCCAAATTAGCAGAGTATACATTTTTTTCAAATGCCTGGAATATTTACCAGGATAGGCAACATCTTGGGTCTCAAAACCTCTCAATAGATTCAGGAAAACTGAAGTCATATCAAGCATTTTTTCTGACTACAACGATATAAAACTAGAAATCAATGATGAAAGAAATGAAAAACATGCAAACACATGGAAGCTAAATAATATGTTACTAAAAAATAATTTGTTAACAGTGAAATCAAGAGAGAAATCAAAGCATAATTGAAACAAATAAAAATAAAACCAAAACAATGCATTAGTCATAGCACACAGCAAAAGCAGTCCTAAGAGGAAATTCATAGCAATACAGGCTTCTCTAAAAAGCAAGAAAAAATCTCAAACAAACAACCTAACCTTACACCCAAATAAACTAAAAGAAGAACAGTAGCCTTGCCTGGTGTGGTTCAGTGGATTGAGTGCTGGCCCATGAACCAGAAGTTCACCTGTTTAATTCTTATTCAGGGCACATATCTGTGTTGTGGACCAGGTCCCACAATTCATGTCTGATTGGTTGCCTCTCACACACCCCAAACATCAATATTTGTCTCCATCTCTTTCTGTCTTCCTTCCCCCCTCACTGAAAAATAAATAAATAAAATCTTTGAAAATAAATGAACAACAAACAAAGCAGAAAATGAGTAAGTCATAGGAAATAATAAATATGATTAGGTCACAATTAAACAAAATAGATTCTAAAAAGATACCAAAGATTGATGAAACCAAAACTGTTTCTAAAAAATGACAAATAATATTGACAAACATTTAACTAGACTCCAAAAAAAGTAATAACTAATACCACAGAAATACAAAAGATTACAAAAATATCAATACTGTATGCTAACATATTGGATGATTTGGAAAAAAGGGAAAATTTTCTAGAAACATACAATCTTGAAAGATTTAAATAAAAAAAAACAACAGAATATCTGAACAGACTGATTCCATTCCAATCAATGAAACTGAAACAGCAATTTCAAAAATCTCCTAAAAAGCAAAAGCCCTGGACCAGATGACTGTAGCAGTGAATTTTACCAAACATTTAAAGAAGTACTAACACCTATACTTCTCAGACTATTGCAATTTATTCAAAAGAAGGGAAGACTCTGAAGCACATTTTTCAAGGCCAGCATTATCCTAATTCCAAAACCAGACAAAAACACCACAAAGAAAGAAAATTTTGGGCAAATTTCCTCAACAAAATATTAGTAAACTGAATTAAGTGATACATTAAGAAGACTATACACCATGATCAAGTGCAATTTATTCCTGGGATGCAAGATTGGTACAATATCTGCCAATCAATTAATGTGGCTCACCAAATAATCAAAATGAAGGCTAAAACATCATATAATCATATCAATAGGTGCAGAAAAAGCATTTGAAAAATCCAGACCCATTTAAAATAAAATACTCAACAAAGTGGAAATAGAGAAAACATATCACAAAAAAAAAAGGTGGTATATGACAAACCCACAGCTAACTCATACTCAATGGGAGAAACCTAAAAACATTTCCCTTAAGATCAGGAACTACATGGAAATGTTCACATTCAACACTCTTATTGAACATATTTTTAGAAGTCCTAGCAACACCAATGAGACAAAAAGAAAAAAATAAAAGGCGTACAAATTGGAAAGGAAGAAGTAAAACTGTCATTATTTGCAGATGATATGATACTACATATAAAAGCCTAAATATTATACCAGAATACTACTGATAAATGAGTGCAGTGAAGTAGCAAGATAGAAATTAAACATTCAGAAATTGGTTGCATTTATAAACACCAATAATAAACTATCAAGAATGTAAACTAAGAAAACAATCCCATTTACAATTACATCAAAAAATATGAAATACCACCTGGAGACTGAAGGTTGTGGCAAGATAAGTAGAAACTGAACCCACTTACTGGTGCGCTCAACTGGGACACCTAGCCGATCTTCTGAAGAACAGAGTGACCAACCAATGGAATCCCAGCTTTTATGAACATTGGAAACAAAAATTATAGAGGACATTGAAAAACATATGGTAAGGAGATTGCATTGGGATGGTAAGGTTCATGGGACCCGTGTGGGGACCAAGGCTGCTGCGGTCCCCAGCCTGGTCCCTGGTGCCAAGGTCAGCAACTGACTCGGGAGCTTTGGAGGAGAGCCAGATCAATGATTGTAACTCTGCAGCTCGCTGCCCTACCAGAGCAAGTAAGGCAGCCCTGCACCAGGAGAGACTGGGATGGTTGAGTTGCTGGGGGAAATAAAGATGCAGAGGGAGATGCACAAAGGCGGTGTTCCTACTAGAACCGTGGTCACCAGCTAGGACAATACCAGAGAAAGTTGGGAGCCAGGTGACACCTGGAGAAGGGAGAAGAGTTGGGCCATGATGGACCCTGACATGGATAGTCTCCAGAATGATTAGAGAGTTGGGCTGTGTGAAAACGTAGGCACTTGTTAAGAATAGTGGGTGCAAACAAGAGGAATTTACTTTAAGAAAAGGCTCTCAGCTGTTGTTTAAGGAACACTCCAGCAGCTGGGCCAGTGAAGAGGGAAGAGGAGGGGCACGATTTGCTCCAAATCAGGGCACCTCACAGACTGATCAAAGTGGGGCAGCAGGGGCTAAGAGGGGTAGCAGCTCTCAGAGAGACTTAATTTAATA
Source organism: Anoura caudifer (assembly GCA_004027475.1). Classification (NCBI taxonomy): domain Eukaryota; kingdom Metazoa; phylum Chordata; class Mammalia; order Chiroptera; family Phyllostomidae; genus Anoura; species Anoura caudifer. The sequence goes on along the minus strand of PVKU01012992.1, from coordinate 6,534 downwards.
GGAAAACTAAACTGCCCTGAAGGGACTTTAAGAGTGGGCGGCACCCAGGCCAGCAAAAAAGGAGGAGGTGGTCTGTGAGTTACTCCTAATAAAGGAATCTCAGAGTCAGAATCATGTGGTGGATTAAAGGCACTGGCCTGGTGCAGATGGACAATGGGGACACAGCAGCACTCTGAGGACCTAGGGTGGTGGCTGACAAAACAAATGCCCAGGCACCTGTGAGTACTGCAGCCCAGAACAAGCCTCCATCCTCATAAAATGACTGGAAAGGAAAAAAGTGAAGCATAGCCCCTCTCTGCCTGCAGCATCCAGGAAGACCAGCAGAACTCACTTAGTGTATCAGGAAGAGGCTTTTTATTCCTTTTCTTTTCCCAAGTGTGAAACAATAAGACTTGGAGCTGTGAAAGCAACAGAAACAGATCTAGAGAGGGATCACAAGGCTAACACCAACAACCGAGAAACTGTAATTTTACTTTGCTATCCTATAGAACTTGCATTTTATTGTTTTTTATTACGATTTTTTGATATTTTTATTTCTTTTATTTGATTATTTTTTTTATTTCTCTTCTTTCTGTTTAGTTTTCTTCATTTTCTTTGTTTAATTACAATCTTTGACTGGTTTTCCTTGTTCTCTCTTTCATGATGCATTTTACTTTTTCTTCTTTCACTTAATTTGTATTCTGATAACACATTACTCTTGGTCTTTTACTTTCTATACTTTTTTAAAAAATATATTTTACTGATTATGCTATTACAGTTGTCCCATTTCCCCCCCTCATTCCCCTCCACCCTGCACACCCTCTCCCACCCACATTCCCCCCTCTTTAGTTCATGTCCTTGTGTCATAAGTTCTTTAGCTTCTACATTTCCCATACTATTCTTGCCTTCTCCCTGTCTATTTTTTGTCTTTATTTTTTAATTTTTTAAATATATTTTATTGATTATGCTATTACAGTTGTCCCATTTTTCCTCATCATTCCCCTCCACCCTGCACACCCCCTCCCACCCACATTCCCCCCTTTAGTTCATGTCCATGTGTCATAAGTTCTTTAGCTTCTACATTTCCCACACTATTCTTGCCCTCCCCCTGTCTATTTTCTACCTACCGTCTATGCTACCTATTCTCTGTACCTTTTCCCCCTCTCTCCTCCCACTCCCCTGTTGCTAATCCTCCATGTAATTTCCATTTCTGTGTTTCTGCTCCTGTTCTAGCTGTTGGCTTAGTTTGCTTTTGTTTCAGGTGTGGTTGTTAATACCTGTAAGTTTACTGTCTTTTTACTGTTCATATTTTTTATCTTATTTTTCTTAGATAAGTCCCTTTAACATTTCATGTAATAAGGGCTTGGTGATGATGAACTCCTTTACCTTGACCTTATCTGAGAAGCACTTTATCTTCCCTTCCATTCTAAATGAAAGCTTTGCTGGGTAGAGTAATCTAGCTTGTAGGTCTTTGACTTTCATGACTTGGAATACTTCTTTCCAGCCCCTTCTTGCCTGGAAGGTCTCTTTTGATAAATCAGCTGACAGTCTGATGGGAACTCCTTTGTAGGTGACTGTCCCCTTATCCCTTGCTGCTTCTAGAATTCTCTCCATTTTAATCTTGGCTAATGTAATTATGATGTGCCTTGGTGTGTTCCTCCTTGGGTCCAACTTCGTTGGGACTCTCTGAGCTTCCTGGACTTCCTGGAAGTCTATTTCCTTTGCCAGATTGGGGAAGTTCTCCTTTATTATTTGTTCAAATAAGCTTTCCACTTGTTGCTCTTCCTCTTCCCCTTCTGGTACCCCTATAATTCAGATGTTGGGACGTTTAAAGATGTCCTGGAGGTTCCTAAGCCTCTCCTCATTTTCTTGAATTCTTGTTTCTTCCTTCTTTTCTGTTTGGTTGTTTCTTTCTTCCTTCTAGTCCACTCCATTCATTTGAGTCCCAGTTTTCCTTCCATCTCTATTGGTCCCCTGTGCGTTTTTCTTCATTTCACTTATTGTAGCCTTCATTTTTTCATCTAATTTGTGAGCAAAATCAACCAAATCTGTGAGCATCCTGATCACCAGGGCTTTGAACTATGTATCTGATAGGTTGGCTATCTTTTGGTCGCTTAGATGAATTGGTTCTGGGGCTTTGATATGTTCTCCGGTTTGAGCCTTTTTTGTTTTGTTTTGTTTTGTTTTGTTTTGTTTTGTTTTGTTTTGTCTAGTCATGGTTGTTACAAAGTGAGGGGTAGAGCCTTAGGTGTTCCCCAGAGTGGGGCAGCCCAGTTGCTGGGTAGTGATGCTGTATGTGGGGGCGGGGTCCGAGAGGGAACAATGGCGATTGCTGCACTCTCTCTCGGATTTCAGTCCCTTCTGCCTCTTCCCCTTCACCTGGATTATCTGAGCATGAGTGTGGGACCACCTGGTCAGCCAACTGCCTTGCCTGGCCTCACTAGGTCTGCACAGTTGTCCCATGTGCCCGGGGTCCACTAGCCGCTGCCTGTGCACCTGGGGTCTGTTAGCCGCCACCTGCATGCCTGGGATCTCCCAGCCACTGCTGCCTGCGTGCCTGGTCTACACCTCCACTTTTTCCTGCTGCGACTCTGCCCCTCTTACAGGTCTGGATGAATAGTTATTGCACTTCCGTACAGTTCAATTTTCTATCAGTTCTGGTTGTTTTCTTGTTTCTAAATCTTTGTTGTCCTTAATTTTGGTTGTGAGAGGAGGCACAATGTGTCCACCTACGCCTCCATCTTGACCAGAAGTCTACTTTCTGTAATCTTAATTCAGATCATATATTCCTTGTCATTTTACTGTTGTTCCAGTATTATTGTAAATCATTGTTGTTCCATATTATTGTAAATACTACATAGCACCCCTCCCTAGTCTTGACCCATTTCACTACCTTCCTGAGCTTTATTACTGTTATGGTTAACCCTATTCTCTCTCATACTAAGCCTAGTTTCTATCATTTACTCTCACTATATCTTACTTTCTAACCTCACACAAGTGCTCTGGTTTCTGGATTCAGTTCACATTCCTTCTTTCCTCTAATTAGACTCATATCTTTTTTACCTTTTATAAAAGGTGGCTAGTTGGGTGAAATATTATGGCTGTTGCTGTACTTCTCTAAAGGATTTCCTATCTATTTTCTATTTTTTGGTACTTTACACCCAATAGAATACTCTCCCGCTGTCTTAACTCATTTACCTTAGCCCTGCCATTGATCACATATAAAATAAACTGGGAGTTGTGAACAACACTAAACTGGCTAGGGAAAAGAATCTGCCAACAAAGGAACCACCAACAGGCAAAAACCAAGTACCACAAGAGAGCACACACCAAAAGAAGAAAGCACAAACCCAGAGCATCCAGACAAGGAAATCAAAGAGACTACACCACTGAATCTGACAGAACTCCTACCATAACAGTTCACCTTACAATGACAGCTAGCAAAGCATTAGGAAGTGTAGAAACAAACAGAAAGAGTCACCTAAAATGGGGAGCCAAAGAAAGAACCTACAATCAAAAGGAATGAAAGACTCCCCACTAAATGACCTGATAAATGGAGTCAAGGAAACTATAGGATATACAATTCAAAATAATGGTTATAAAGATGCTCAAGGAACTCACAGACAGCTACAAGGAACTGAGTGAAAACTACAACAGTATGAAAAAGGATATAGAAACTATAAACAAAGACCAGGAAGAAATGAAAAATACTATTTCTGAAATTAAACAAAAACACAATAGAAGTGATTACAAGCAGGCTGGATGAAGCAGAGGACAGAATAAGTGAGCAGGAAGACAAGGTGGAAAGAAAAACCTAGGTAGAAGGCTGCACAAAAAAAAAAAAAGACTCAGAAAACATGATAGCTTAAGGGAACTCCAAGATAACATGAAAGGCAACAACATTCAAATCATAGGAATACCATCAGGAGAAGAAAAGGAGCAAGGGATATACACCCTGTTTCAAAAAATGACACAAACATTTCCAAAGCTGGGGAGGTGAAAAACCATGCAAGTTCAGGAAGAACAGTGGGTACCAATCAAGATGAACCCAAAGAAGCCTACCGCAAGACACATCATAATTAAAATATCAAGTTTTAAAGATGAAGGGAGAATCTTAAAAGCAGCAAGGGAAAAACCAGAAGTAACATACACGGGAGCTCCGATAAGGCTAGCAGCTGATTTCTCAGCAAAAACACTTCAGGCCAGGAGAGAATGGCAAAATATATTCCGAGAATGAAAATCAAAGGTCTCTCACCAAGACTACTCTACCCAGCAAAGCTCTCAATTTAATTGGAAGGCAAAATAAGGAATTTCTGAGACAAAAGAAAGATGGAAAAAAACCACATTCACCAAACCAGCACTGCACGATATACTAAAAAGACCGCTGTAAAAAGAGGAAGAAAAAGAATGACAGAGACAAGAACACAGGTACAAAGGTGGAAAAATGAATAAATACCTATCAATAATAAACCTAAATGTAAATGGATTAAATGCTTCAATCAAAAGACATAGATTACCTGAATGGAAAAGAAAATATGACCTACACATATGCTGTGTACAAGAGACACACCACAAAACAAAAGACCTACACAAAGTGGAAGTGCAGTGTTAGAAAAATATTCCAAGTAAATGAACAGGAATAAAAACCTGGGGGAACAATACTTATATGAGACAAAATAGACTGCAAACAAGGGCCATAAAAAGAGATACTGAAGGACACTTCAAAATATTCAAGGGAACAATCCATCAAGAATACATAAACTTTGTAACATATATGCACCCAACATAGGAGCACCAAATGTATAAGGAAAATCTTGGATGACTTCAAGAAAGATATACAGAGCAACACACTTATACTAGGGGATTTTAGCACCCCACTGTCAAAAATGAATAGCTCGTCTAACAAATTCAAGAAGGATATTGAAGTATTGAATGATGCCCTAGATCAAATGGACTTAATAGATATATAAAGAATAATTCAGCCCAAAGAAAGTGCACATTCTTTTCAAATGCACATGGAATATTTTGAGAGATAGACAACATAATAGGACACTAAATCAACCTCAAAAAATACAAGAAAATTGAAATCGTATCAAGCATTTTCTCGGATCACCAGGGACTAAAACTAGAAACCACCCTCAAAGAAACTGAAACACACTTAAATTCATGGAGATAGAAAAGCTTGTATTTAAACAATAGAAGGGTTAATGATTAGATCAAGGGAGAAAAATTAAAAGATTCTGGAAACAAATGAAAATGAACACACAACAGCCCAAAACTTGTGGGACACAGTGAGGGTAGTCCTGAGAGGGAAATTTGTAGCCATATAGGCCTACCTCAAAAAGATACAAACATTTCAAATAAAGAACTTAACCCTCCATCTACAAGAACTGGAGGAACAGCAACAAAGCCCAGAGCAAGTAGAATGAAGGAAATAATCAAGGTCAGGGCAGCATTAAATAACATACAGACTGAAAGTACAATGCAAAGAATCAGTACATTCAGGAGATGGTTCTTTGAAAAGATAAACAAAATCAACAAGCCTTTGGACAGACTCCTAAAGAAAAAAACACGGAGGACCCAAATAAACACAATCAGAAATGAAAGAGGAGAGATTACAACTGATACCACAGAAATACAAAGGGCATTAAGAAATTACTATGAAGAACTATATGCCAAGAAATTTGAAAACCTAGGTGAAATGGACAAATTTCTAGAAAATATGCTCTTCCAAAACTGAATGAAGAAGCAGAAAGCCTGACAAAACCAAATACCTGCTGGTGAAATCCAAGCAGTAATCAGAACACTCCTGACACACAAAAGACCTGAATCTGATGGTTTCACAGGAGAATTTCACAAAACATTTAAGAAAGAGCTAACCCCTAACCTTCACATACTATTCCAAAAAATCCAAGAAGACAGAACACTCCTTAACACTTTTCATGAAGCCAGCATCATTCTAATCTCAAAACCAGATAAAGATACAAGAAAGAAAGAAAATGATAGGCCGATATCACTGATGAACATAGATGCTAAAATCCTCAACAAAATATTGGCAAACTACATCCAACAATACATTAAAAAGATCATACACCATGACCAAATGGGATTCATCCCAGGGATGCAAGGATGGTTCAATATTCACAATTCAATAAACATAATACATCACATAAGCAAAAGGAAAGGCAAAAATTACATGATCATGTCTACAGATGTGGAAAAAGCATTTCATAAAGTACAGCACCCATTTATGATAAAAACACTCAGCAACGTGGAAGTAGAGGAATCATTCTTCAATCTAATGATCTAATAAGGGTCATATATAAGAAATTTATAGCCAAAATCATACTCCATGGGGAAAACCTAAAACGTTCCCCTAAGATCAAGAACTAGTCAAAAATGTACACTTTCACTGCTTCTACTAAACATAGTAGTAAAGTCCTAGCCACAGCAATCACACAATAAAAAATAAAAAAGGCATCCAAATAGGAAAGGAGGAAAGAAAACTGCCATTGATTCCAAATGGCATAATAGTGTACATAGAAAATACTATGC
>PVKU01012991.1:0-31669 GCA_004027475.1 Anoura caudifer | reverse complement strand
GAACAAGTAGCATAGATGGTAAGTAGAAAATAGACAGGGGGAGGGCAAGAATAGTGTGGGAGATGTAGAAGCTAAAGAACTTATGACACATGGGCATGAACTAAAGGGGGGAATGTGGGTGGGAGGGGGTGTGCAGGGTGGAGGGTAATGAAGGGGGGAAAATGGGACAACTGTAATAGCATAATCAATAAAATATAATTTAAAAAATTTGGGCAAAAATGTGCGCATTATACATGGCAAAATACGGTATGCCAGACTCTCTGAAACTGATGTCAGTGCAGGCAAAACCAGTACAACAGCAGCAATTTCATGTGATTAGAATGAATAATAGATACCACCACTTGGAAAACCTATTCCACTTCCCCCAACCCCTAACCAAATCTCACCCTCACATCGAGGTTCAGCTTCAAAGTCGTCTTTCCCAACCCCCATGCCACCTTATTTGCATTTCTTGTCTCGCTTTTCCATGCATCATGGTCATTTGTCTGTATGTGCACAAGCTTTTTTAAAAAAAAGATTTTATTTATTTATTTTTAGAGGGGAAGGGAGGGAGAAAAAGAGGGAGAGAAACATGGATGTGAGAGAGAAACATCGCTTGGTTCTCTTCCTCTAACCGGGGCCTGAGCCCACAACCTAGCTGTGTGTCCTGATAGGAAATCTGTCCGTGACCTTTGGCTTTGCAGGACACCACCCAACCCCACTAGACCCTGGTCAGGGTGCACCTGCTTTCTTATGATGAAGGAACCGCGTTTGATTTGCTCCTAGCTGGCTGGCTGTCAGCATAATTCCTGGCACACTGCAGGTGCCCGGTAGGAGCTTGTTCAGCTTACTCATGCGACTTCCTGCCCCTTGTTGCAGTGCCGTGCGTGTCCCAGGGCTCCACTGCACTTTACCTTGTCACGGAATCTGAGTGCCGGCAAGGAACAGTGCTCCCTCCAAGCCCCACCCTCCTACTCCTGGCCTTAGAGACCCCTCACCCCCCTCAGCACACTCCTGGGGATGGGGGTGGTGGTGAAGACAGAGGCCTCTGGCCTTGCTTGAGTGGAGAGGGGCCCAGGATCCCTCTCCGGGTCACTCTGAATGCAGGAGCAGGTGAGGAGGACTCTAGATGTGTCCGAGATGAGACGAGACTCCCTTAATGTCCTTTTGCCTCAGAGACACTCCTCCCCCGTCTGGCTTGACCGGCAGAGCCGCCAGCCACAGCCCTGGTCACAGTCACTGCCACCTGCAGTCTTGGGATGTGGCTGCTGGCCAGGGAGTCAGAAGCCGGGGGGCCCGACCCTCTCCCAACTGATTACCTTCTGGAGAGGCTCCCCTGGCAGCCTGTCCTTCCTGGGCCTCGTCACAGTGCAAGGGACCCTCGAGCTCGTGTCTCCTGCAGAGAGCTGACAGGGCTGCAGGCGGAACCCATTTCCTCTGTGGACAGTGCTGACTGCAGAAGGCTGTTTACCCTTGAGGAGCTCATCTTCACCTTCACAGAGCTGCGGCTTCCACTTCTATCTCCCGGGTCCCCTCCCTCCCTTCCCGAAAACATGAGTGGAAAATGGGGTGGCAGGGCTTTCCCTGGCTGACAATGTCCTCCTCCTGGTGGGCGGCCGCCCACTGGCATATGTGAGGTGCAGGGAAGGACGTGGGCCGAGGGTCTGGGCTCCTGTGTCTTCCACAGCCCGGCCCCTCTCCTCTCTCCCGCCCTTGCTGGAGGAGAAATCAGAATGTGGGTGGCACATTTCGAAGACAATTTGGGGCACAAACCCAACCCCAAACGCATATAAAGGTGCTGGGGAAAATTGCAAAGAGCTGTGTGATGTAAGGAATCGACAGTATCCATTCATTCCTTAGCTCATGGACCGAACGCCCGGGAAAGTTCAGGCTACGTGAGGGGAGCAGACAAGCATTCTTATCCTCCAGGAGGTCAGAGACAGCAGGGACAGACACACAGAGAATAACCAACTGAAAGAGGGTGGGGGTTGAGCTGCTGAAGACTCCCCAGCAGCAGAGTCTTGAGTGGCAGGAATTTGCCACGGGAAAACAGTTAGGGGGGTGGGGAGGGAGGGGCCTTCCCATCAACGGGTCTGAGCCAGGGAGTCCCTTTGGGGACCTCTGGCTGCTGTACCTGGTGGGTGGGAAGGGTGCAGGGTGAGGGGCTTAGAAAGCAGGTGCATCTGGTCACGGAGAGGCTTGCAAGCCAGGCAAGGGTCTGGGAGTGTTCCCCAGAAGAGGTCGTTGGAAGCGTTAAGCGGGCAAATGACAGGAGCAGGTTTGGGGCACAGAGGACGTTGCTGTGGCTGCAGACTGACCCCGTGCTGGGAGGGCCCCCCCCTCCCCCACCACACAGCAGCCTCCAGGACAGAGAGCCTGGGGAGGAGCCAGCTCCCTGAAAACAGAAGGAAGCTAACAGGGCACCCCCATTAGGTAGCAGAGGAAGGGGGCCGTGTGGACGAGAGTGGAGAAAGTGAAGAAGTATCAGGAAGCTGCACACAGAGGCTTAGTCAGCACCTGGATGAACATTGTCAGGGAAGGTAGGGCAGCCGGTGGGGTGTTTTCGGAACTGGGATGCAGGAAGAAATCTGGGTGGAGAAGATGAGTTCTGTTTGGGGTATGTGGAGTGTCTTCCTTTTAAAGTAAGAAATAGCTTTCCCTTCTTTATATAAGTAATTTGTTTCACTGCAATTTGCTTTGTTGCAAAAAAAAATTGAGGACACGTAGAAAAGTATGTAAGTGGATAAAAACTCCTCTTAATTCTGCTACCCAGAGATATTCAATTACCACACTGGTGAACATTCTCCCAAATCTTTTTTCTGTGATGTGCAATTTTTAAAAACAATAGACAATACTGTTTCTAAAACATCCGATGCTCAGCAGTACCCCAGCCAACATAATCAGAACTGCTGGGGGTTGGGGACCAGGCACCCGTGTTTTCAAAGCTTCCCTGATGACACTAATGCGCAGCCTGTGTGGGGAACCAGCACTGGGGACAAGTAGGGCCAGAGAGGAGAGCTCAGGCAGCCCCTGTTGGTTCCATTCTGTTCCTCAGACTCCAGAAAGAACCCCAACTCTCTGTAATAGCAAATATGAGGGACCAGAAGGCATTTTAGACTTCTACCTAATACAGAGCCAATCACAATTCAAAGGGCTGGAGGAAAAGAGAGTATTCTTAGACATTCTGCTCTCACCCATCCACGCTTCACCCCAGTGGTGGACAGATGTGGGGGGGGCACCTCAGTGTTCGGATGCTCAGATTAATACATTGACCCCTTGGGACTCGGGCTCTGGAGCTGGTCATCAGTACTGGGGATGCTGGTAGTCACAGTGCAAGGTTAACCTCGGGCACTAGCAGGAAAAGGGAGTGTGCACCCTTGGAATAGTCCTTCCCCTCTCAAGAAGGGAAAAGAGTGCCTCCGATCACATTAGAGCTTCGAGTCCAGGAATGGTAAACACGGACAGACTGCCAAATCTCACTCTAAATATATTCCAGTGATCTCATGTCCTCACATGCAGCGGAATAAAAAGAGGCATTTTTATGCATCTTGGATGACAGCATCTTGCGCTTTTAGGGTGCCTCACCAAGTATTAGTTCAACTGGGTGCTACAGTCAATACTTCAATCACCAAAGGTCACAACAGGCTGAGGACATGCATGGAAACACCGTCATCGACCTTGTTTACCTTCGTGCAAGCCGGACCCTCGGACCCTGGAATGAACGCATTCCCGAGTACGTACAAGCAGCAGGCCCACCCCCTCCCCGCAGGGCAAGTCTCCAATCAAAGGTCCTCGGAGGGGAGCCCGGCGAGGCTGGGAGGGAGCATTCATATTCTGTGGTGATTAATGGTTTGGTTTTGGCCTCCTCATCCACATGGGCCTCATCTGTTACTCGTTTTCTCTTTGGCCAAAGCGACCGCATCCGATGTCCCGAAGGAGAAGGCTGGAAATTTTTGTGAAAGCCCTTTCAGGTGAAGCCCAGTGAAAGGGCAAATGAAGCTTCCCTCCATTTATGGCCATATCTCACAACGGGGTGGTTGGGGCAGGGGTGGGGGAGGGATGGGGGGAGAGAGAGGAGAGAGAGGAGGAGGGAGGGAGGGAGGGAATCTCTGTTCCCCCGACATCTGTTAGGTCTGTTTGTTCCTCAGCCCTTAACCGAGAGAAACAGAGTTGATCCTAAAACCAGGGACCCTCTCTGTGGCCCCTGGGGTGACAGGACCAGCCAGGACCCTCGAGCCCCCCTGCCCCCAGCATGCCTCCCCCCACCTCAAGAGTCTGCACCCCTGCCCTGTGCGCGCACAAGTCAAGCAGCAGGGTAGCTCGGAAACATGACGAACACTTGGCAGGCTCCCACCTGAAGAGAGGAGGGGGAGGGGGATCTGAGGGAGCCTGGCCTTGGCTGCAAGTGCGGCCAGGATCCAGTGTTCCTGGAGCCGGCCCAGGGCGGGACAGCAGCTGCCAGGGCGTCTTCCCTGGGGGCAGCCCCAGGGCTCTTCGCTCCAGAGGAGGACAGCTCTTTGGTGTCTGTCAAGAACATTATTCAGAAATTTCTGGACACTTTCTAGCCCTCACAATGCACATGGAGGCAGGAGGCTTGAGGGAAGTCTGGCCTTGGCTGGGATGGCCCCAGCAATGGCCACAGCTCTAAAGGTGGCTGTTTTCACGGGCAGCTCTCCTGGAGGTGGCCTGTGTGACGCTGGTGTGTGCACGTTCGGGGGAGGGAGGGCCCCTCCCCTCCCCTCCCCTCCCCTCCCCTCCAGAGGACCTAGCCCCAGGGTGTCTCCAGCCCTCAGAGTCTGAGCTGTTTCCTAGATTCATGAGCTCCATGTCCCTGGTCCCTGAGGTTCACCATCTGCGTGCCAGGCCCCTGTTGGAACGACTAGCAATACGCCTGCTCTGCCCTCCCCACCCGGGTTGGCCCAGGTAGGCCAAGCTGAGGATCCTAGTCATCACCCTCTGGCCTTCTCTGCCGGCTGGGCCCTGATGCCTGTCGCAGGACCCACAGCAGGACACCCGAGTGTCCTGGCCCTTCCACTAGGTGCCACTGTCACTGCAGCGCATGACTCACATCAAGTACCAGGAAGCTTCGGTCTAGAGATGCTTTGTTTCTTGTTCCTGGGAGTCATGGACAGCGGATTCCAGCTGTCACAGCCAAGAGCCCCCAGGCACCCGTGTGCAGGGCAGGCCAGCGTGCTCCGAAGGGCTGCCCCCCCAAACTGTTCATCACCTTAAAGTATCCCCTCCCATCTCCAAAATTGCCTCAACACTTAACAGCATGTTTTAATTAAGATGTTTTTCTTAAAGGGAAGCATCACTATGAGACCCGTGTTGTAAGAAGACACCATGTTACCGCCACTCCTCCCCTCTGCTCCCCCCAAACCCTCTGATGACTTCAGTGCCCTCAGCATCAACCCTTGGAGCCGCTGGTGGAGACATGAGCTTTCCTTGGGGCAGGGACAGATCACCAAGTCAGGCCTCCGTCCAGGGGTTGCCTGTCACCAAAGCCGCATTAACGCAAATCCATTTTTCATTAGGAGAAAATAAAACTCATCAGCAACATCAACTGAAAAATGTTCTTTGAGAGCAAGTTCTTTCCATTTAAAGCTAAGCACATGACAACTGTGGCTTTTAATGGAAAGTATAATTTGCTGGGCTGAATTACTATCAAATCACTTGAGAATTTGTGTTTTTAATTTTTCCTTTTTGGAGGAAGGCAGAGCTTTGGAGTCCAGAAGAGCAGATGAGGAATGGAAAGTTCTGGTCTTGTCTCTACGTGTGGCCTTAAAAGACCTGGACGATCCTCAGCGAAATCCTGTTCCAACATGTAGGTACATTCATTTCCTTTGCTCGGCACTTGAAACCCATTTTATAAGCTGCTTAGAAAACAAACCTCTGTCCCACCCTCCATTTGGGCTCCACACCAAACGGTGTGTCGGTATGGAAACATCGCCACTGTTCCCCATTTAATGGAAAATATCTGATACACAAGAACCCGGTGAGTGTTTGCTAGGGACTGAGTGTTCCTGTCCTACCCAATTTCATGTTTGAAACCTGAACTGCCAGCGTGAAGGCAGTTGGAAGTGTGGCTTGTGGGAGACGAGCTTTAGAAGGTCGTGAGGGTGGGGCCCCGTGATGGGATTAGTGCCCCTTTAGGAGAGGATGAGACCAGAGCTCTCTCCCTCTCCTGCCACCGTGCAAACTAGCTGTCTGTCATTTTTAGCACTGTGTTTTTGGATCTATCTCCTCAGGCAAGAGAAACAAAAGAAAAAAAAATAAACGAATGGGACTACTTCAAACGAAAAAATGTCTTTACACAGAGAAAGAAACTATCAACAAGACGAAAAGACAATCTATTGTGCAGGGGAAAATATTCACCCAATGATACTTCCAATCAGGGGTTAATATCTAAAATATATAAGGAACTCATACAACTTAACACCAAAAAACCCCAACCTGATTAAAAAACAGGCAGAGGAGCTGAAGAGACATTTCTCTAGAGAACAGTTGAGGGTCCCAAGCAATTCGGCCCCAACCTGCTTTTTCACCTCCGCACGCTGCCCCTTCTCCATGGGAGCCCTTCGAAGCCTCAGCTGTACATTTCCAGTTCCGGCTTTCACTTCTCGGGCTCTAAACCCTGTCCACATGCAAATCTTGCCTCTTCCCCCAGCCTCCCCCAGCTCCTCCAAGCCTCAGTGCGGTGTTGCTCCTGAATATGCAGAACTTTCCTGGTCTGGCAGGTCCAAGGGGCATTGAAGCCGCTGAGTCTGTCCGTGTTAGCTGCTCTGGGTTTTGTTATTTGTTGTGAGGCTGTCAGCTCCAGGGACCAGACCCAGCACCATGCACAGCCCGAAGGGAGGCTCTGGCCTGGCGCAGCCATCGGGGACAAAAGTTTCATTTGCACATTGATGGCATGTACAGTTCTTTGGCTGGAAACTGTTATTAGCAAGAATAATTAAAACAGGAAGCTGCGGGGTTGTTCTTTCTTTGCATCACATAAGAAATCACATTGTTATCTGCCAAGCTTTTGTGCTGCTAGCATTGGGCCCCAAAACTGCAGGTTACATCCGAAAGCTAGGGTCCACCGGGGTGGAGAACAGAGCCAGGCTCCAGCCCCCACTGAGGGACTAGGCAAATCCTTAACCCGACTCTTCCTGTTGGGATCTGGAAAGAATCATCCCTTCCTCCTAGGATTGTTATGGGAAGAAGTCAGATGTTTGGTATAAAATGAGTAACATTATAAATAACCGGGGCATCAGTGGTTATGTGATGACTCAAACTGAGAAGTTTTTGAAAAATACGCTGGGAACTCACGATGGCACCTGCAGGGACACGTGGGGAAGCACAGGACAGGACTCGAGGAGGGTGGGCAGGAGAGCGGCCGCATAGTCACCTCTGCGTGGGGTGGGTTTGGCCCCTGGGTGCCGGGACAGGGTGATGGGGAGGCACTTGCACTCAAACAGGGTAATGCGTCTTTTCTTCCCAGAGACCCTGCTTGTTGGACCCCCATCGCTGGGTGACACACTGCCTGCCGCACACAGGTGACCACTCACCAGGCACTTGGCTGTCCCCAGCTTCTCGGTCGCTTCTTCTTCGTGGTCACGTTCCCACAAGACTGTGAGCACCTGGGTCAGAGACTGCCCGCCCCCCTGGGACCTGGCACAGAGCCAGAGTTTAGCACATGCCAGTTTTTACTGGTTATTCCCAAGTACATACTTCCCAAGAATGAAAGAAGACTTCTTCCTAGACTGGCTTGCTAACCAACAAGTGAATGACGAAGCTGTCGCAAGGAAGTCACTGGCAAAGGTGCACGGGGCTGCTCTGCTTGCGCCCTGCAGAGGGGCACAGGTTACATTTTTACAGCAATTCCACGACTCAGGGCAGATGGAGGAACAGCCAGTACAAGAGAGAACCTGACTGGAGCAAAGCTCTCCTGGGCGGCTGTGTACGGGATACCATAGCAGCGTGTCTCACTCTGGGGTGGCGTGAGAGAGGCCTCCAGCCCAATTATTTTAAGACACTCCAAAACAAAAGCTAGGAGGGAAACAATCCCATGGTAACGGTTGATGAGTTTGGCTTCTTTGAAGAAGCTGGTTCTCTTAACAAAGGGAGGACAGGTCCCCAGGGGGCAGGGGGCCTGCTGTGGACACTGCCCAGGCCCAGCAAAGGGTGGCCATTAGTCTCCAGGGGCTCAAGAACCAGCAGGGGCCCATGTTCCATTCACCCAAGTAAAGGGACAGAATGTTTCCTCTCAATCAGAATTGCTGTTGATGGGGGCGCTGGGGTGGAGGTGGCCCTATGCACTCTGGCCACAGGCAAGGGCAAGGGCTCCACAGTCTTGCCAACATTCCCGTCTCTGGTTTGGGGGGGATTACACCTTTACAGGTTGTGGAGGTTGCAATTCTTCTTTAATAAAACACACGAGGGATTGATGCTTCTCTTGAGCCTGCTAATACCACCCAGTTGTATTTTTAAAACTAATAAATTTGGGGCACAAGCAGAAACCTTGAGATTTCTTCAGCATTTTTTGCAGCTACGTTATGCCTCGTGAGTGCGCACAGGTCTTCAAGGTGGCCTGCCTTGCCCTTCCTTCGTTTTTCTTGTTCCTGTCCCTTCTCTTTTCTTCTCTCCTCCCTTTTGTCTAGTTCCTTTCTCTTCCAGTTCTTCTCTTAAAAAGAAAAGGCGATGATTATTATTATTACACACAGCAAGTCCGGGAAGAAGGCTCTTCCAGGGTCAGGTTAATCCAGCCACTAGGGCCCGAGGCTCCTTCCATCTTTCCCTCTGGCTCATGGAGACAGCTTCACTTCCCAGCCAGTGGCTCTTGAGGTTGTTGTATGAGGTGGGTAAGAAAAATGAGGGTAGAAAATCTGTCACAAGACTATAGGGAGTGTGGAGGTGGGTGGGGCGGGGGTGGGGTCCACGGTGAATTGCCTTGATGCCACTGTCATTCAAATAGGAAACATTGTTTTCTTACTGCCCCTGTCTTGCAGCAAGAAAGACAGCTGACCCCTCCCAGACAATGATGAAAGCTTCCTGGGGCCCTGCCTCACTGCTGTCACAGCGGCTGGGGACCTTGTTGCCATCCAGCCCTGAGCTTCACCTCGGCAAGATCCTACACTTCCTAAGAGTTGGGGTGAGTCTCCTTTCCTGCCCTCCTATCACCCGGCACACATTCTCCAATGCTTCCTTCTAATCCAGTTTCTAGCTTCCAGGGGTCCCTCAAGTGTGGCCCACAAACCAGAGCATCAATACCTGGGACCTTATTAGAAATGGACATATTCAGGCCCTACTGCAAGCCTACCTGCTCCGGTACTCCGGGGTGGGGCCTGGCGACTTCTGGCTCAGCAAGCTCTCTAGGGGTCCTCGAGCCCTCTTAACATTTGAAAGCCACTAGCCTCAAGGCTCTGGGGTGTTTAGGGACCAACAATCTAAAGATTGGTTTTCAATCCTGGCTGCACTTTCATCTCATCTGGGGAACTTTAAAAAGAATTACTGCCTGGATCCTACCCTCCCTTCTGCCCAAACCCTTATATAATCCGTCTGGGCTTTGGGGTTTTCAAAAGTTCCCTGATGATTCCAAATTGCAGCCAAGACTGAGAAGCACTGATCTAAATAAATATGGAGGCAATTATACTGTAAATGATTAAGCAGAAATCCAAGTGAGACACAGAAAATGAGAAGTCCTCTTTGCTGCTTCAAAACACACAGCTGTTAGGAAACAGTCATTTCATCCGTTCCCTTCACTGTCCTGCCCTCTTTCCTGTGGATTCAGAGGGAGGAGGTGAAAGAAGCTTGAACAGTAACAGAGACAATCACATCACTGTCAGGATAACGGGCCCTACCAAAGTCCCTTTAACGCAGAGGGTCCTCCTGCCACCAGCCAGCTCAAAGGACCAAGGGCACCATTGGACCATTTTAGCAGGTGGGAAAAGGGAACAGGAGCCTCCTCCTAAAGAGGGAAAGCCATGGAATCAGAAATGAGTCTTCCTTTAGGAGGGGAATCATTCTAATGTAGTGAAACTAAGGAATCACGTATGAGTTTATGTTACCCAAGAGCAGCAAATTACCTGGATTCAGCATGACACACAGTCCCTTGTTAGGTGTATCGTGGAACCCAAGGTCTCAGTTCAAATACCATTAGGCCGTACCCTGGACTTCTTAGGTCATCTTTCCAAAAGATCCAGGGAGAGAAACATGACCACACTCAAAAGTATAATTGCTTCTCTCTTTCAAAGTGTAAATTCTAACCCGTATTTGTGTGGTTAAGAGTTGCTGAAGTGTGATTTAGGATGCATAAGGTCGTAACCATGGCTACCATTCAACTCAGTGATTAGTAGAGGTTCATCGATCAATTGATTGTAATTATTGAGATGTAACTCCTACTCTCCAGGTTTTTCTTCCACACCTAAAGGAAAAGGGTCCTGTTTTACATTAAAATCTTGGAAAAATACTCTCTGGTGATGAAAACGGCAGCTTGTCTTCCTTCCACCACAGCTTCATATGTATGCTAACACTTTCTGCACCTGAACTAGATGAGAAACTGGGCTTTGACAATCAGGCAGTAACAACGCAAATTCAGCAACTGTCACTTCTGGTTGAGCTCCAGCTGCAGATGAGTTAGCCCAAATCCAACTCCAAACGCTAGTGGGCGCTGCCCTCAGGCTCCTGCTCGCTGTTCTGGGGCGGTGTCGGAGTTACAGTCTCACACTCGCGCCCCGGGCAGGTTAAGTACCGGTCTTAATAATAATCAGTAACAATGAACAGGCGTTCTTTTGCAGGTAGCTCTTCTTCACATTCTCCTTGACTTGCCAGTTTGCCTATAATTAATATAATGGGCTTATTTGGCTTAGAGACTTAAGATACTTTTCAGTTCAGATAGAGGCCAATCTATGCAATGACCACTCATGTTCTACTGAAAACCCCACCTTCATCCCTCACTCCACCCCCCGCACCTGACTCCAAGGGTAGCACTGGAAGGTTCTGGCGTGGGACAAGGACACAGCTTCCAACACAATGGCACTGGCCACGTGCCTGTTCTCCTCCAGGGGCCTGAGGGGTGTGAGCGAAGTGCAGCCTCGTGCCACCATGAGGCAGTTCTGTCGGTGTGTACCTTTCAGAGACGAGGAACTGGAGGAAGAAGGCTCAGCCAGTGAGTGACCCAGCGCTGGAGTTTCCATTCTGAAGCTCTACATACATGATTTCCCCAACGTGGCCCCATGCGTTCTGGTGTAGTCTCACCAGGTAAACCCGCACCTGCACGCACTAGGCACCAGTGTTTCCCAGCCTCTCCACAGCTGGGCTTGTCTGGCTCTCTACTTTTCACCAGTTTGACAGACAGAATGTGAGAACTCTCTGACGATTCCCCCCGAAGACCTCTGTTTGGCAGGAGGGCACCTCCTTGTTCTGGGAGAGAGAACAGCAGCTGCAGCTGAACCAGACAGAAGCTTCTTACCTGCTGCATCTTCTTGCGGACCACTTCAGGAAGAGGGTTTATGTAAAAGCTAATGATAAAAATGTATCTATGGTAATAAATTACCCTGGCACAACCTGTATTTTTAGGTAATTTATTTCAATAGAAATATTTCAGAAAACTGTACTTAATTCATCTTAAGTTAGCGTATGCAAACACACGGAAGATCTCGCACTCACATCTGCATATCAAACAGAAACAAAAAGTGAGCGAGGAACCAGGCCGCACGTCACTCCAGGAGGTCATCGTGCAATCAAGTGCTTCCTCAGGAGCACCTCGGGTCAGTGGGGGGGGAAAGGGTGAGAATGGCTTGTGTTCTCCTGCAGAGCTGTCACGGGACACTCAGGTCACACTGGGAAGGAGTTCTCCCTCTCCCCACATGCCCACACTTCAGGAGGCTGCGAGACAATGAATGTGTCAGTAATCCAAGTGTAGACGCTTCAGGAGTCTGGTGACTTCTGATCGGCTATTCCTTCAGACCCAGTAAGTCAATAATTACTGGGCTACATGGAGAGTCTTAATAGGTGATATCTTCAGGGGAAACTTGGTATTTCTTAGCTGGTATTTAAAGCATGGCTAATAGTTATGAAATTTTCTATTAAAAATAAAAAACAAACAAACATCCCTTTAATCTTATCACTACTCCACAGTCCAAATGACTAGACTCAAAATTCAAATTCTGCCAATAACTAAGCCTCATGGACCAGCCAGCCCTTCATGTGGCTTTAAAGACTGTGTCTACCTGCCTGCTCAGGAACAGACAAGCCCTTCGGTATTTCTGAAAACAGCATCTCGACTCACTTGAACTGCAGACCTTCCAATAATCACAGAGAAGCAGAATGTTTCCAAGCCTTGCTTTTACAGGGAAAGGGAGTCTATAGTCTCTTAACTTCCCTTTAATTTATATACTGGGGATGTTTTCACTTTCCCCCAGAATGTCTCCATGTAAGCAATCACTGGTAGGTTAAGTGACTGTTTGTTCTGAGTCTTATTTAGACATAAGAATGAACCAAACCAAATCTCATTGCTGGCCAAAGGGACTCTGATAACAAACAAGACTTTAATAGCTCTCATAAAACCCAAACAAACCTTTCTGGCCTTGTCATACTTTAGTTTTAGAGATTTTATGAAAGGCCTTATAACTAAGTGTGTGCTCGAAACAAAACCAAACCCACAACATCAATACAAAATAAATTCAGTGTGATGGATGCTCTGCCCAGTTGTTCTTAAGACTGCTCATCTAAGGGCGATTTGGGGGGGATTTATTTTTAATCTCCTACCTGGAAGGAGAGGAGCAGGGAGGGAGCTGACCTCCAAAGACTCAAAAGCAAGGAGGACTGCAACAATTACTCAGAGGTGTCTGCACAGACTTTCCCAGACTGGCTCTGTGACGGAGCGAGCTGGTGGAGAGAGGGTGGATGGCACACACCCCTGAAACAGAGGAGCACGAGGCAAACGACGATTGTCGTACTCTGTGCCCTAGAACTGGCTTCAAGTGGGTAAGGCAACGCACCCCGCCCCCAACAACTTGAGGTACCAGCGTCATGAAAATGCCTTCAGGAAGCTTACAAGTTTGCACGCACAGATCTCTTTCACTAGAATCCTCTAAATAGGAAAACAGTCACTTTAGACACAAGCCATTTTCCAGGAAACAAAAGCAAAAAAGTACTGAAATCATTTTGAAAAGGTTGACATCCCATGGAAAATAATGTTCATCAACGTGATTAAGTAATAGTGCTTGTATGTCAAAGCTTAGGAAAAAACAGAATACCACTCTGGCTGTAATATCTTCAAAGGAAAAAACACAAAAGAGCAGAGAGGGGACGTGGAAGCAGACCCTACTCGCCGCCGAGAGAGCCGGGCAGACCTCAGCGTGTGCTCTGCACTGCCCGCACTCTGCACCCCTCGCATGCACCAGCGGTGCGGGTGTTCCGCCGCCACAACACGGGCACGCTCCTCTGCACTTCCAAAGAGAGATCCAATTATTTCGAAGGCCTTTGAAGCAAAGGATTTCTTTTATTAAAGATTGCCTTCTGTTAAGCAACACTGGTACCCCTTGTTTGTGCAAGATAACATAGCATTTTAAAAACTGCCTGTAAAGGAATGTGCCTCAAGCAAACGGGGAGAAAGTCAGCAGAGGAGAGATTCTTTAGAAAAGCCAGTGGACTGAGCCGACTATTATTGCTGACTTCCAATAGTAGCATGACCTACAGTTTTGTTTTCGGTAGTCAAGGCAGATGGCTTACAGATTTAACCTAAAAAAGGAAAGAAAGAAAAAAGACTTCTGCTCAAGTCATTTGGCCAACTGAAGTCCAGCAACCCTGAGCGGTCACTGGACCAGGCTGCTCTCCGAGGGCCCCAGTGCCAAGGCCCGACAGAGCGCGCACACCAGGCGCTGTAAACATCGCTTCCTTCCACAACCGCGCTCCTCGGTCTCCTTCACAAACCTTCCAGAAGGGGAGCAAAGCCACTCACGGAAACTTTGCGGCCACGAACGCCCTCCCTCATGTCACGCAGCAGGACGGACCGCCCAGGCAGCCCGCCAGCACAGGAGGACGTGGTGCCGCAGTCTGCGGCAGTCCCGTACAGAAAAACACCCGTCATGGAAGCACACGCCTGGGCACAAAACACACGCTCCAACGGTCTGGACCCCTTTCTGTGGTGTTGACACAAACAGTGTTTACATAGTGAAGATGAAACAGGAAGGTGTGTTTGATCAGTTCTCTTTCAATTTTTACATTCTGGAGGTTACAGTAAAAAACAAACCAACAAACAAAAAACCCCTCCAAAATGACAAGCACAGCCCGAACACGGGGGGCACGAGACCAAACACAGCGCTCCAGAGGGTCATCGTGCGGCTATTTTTACAGCTGCATTGTAAAAACTGCTTATTATTTTCATACGAAAAATAAGCCTCTGTGTTCAAGCTATTAAGTGAGTGTCCCCACGGTGTTCTGGCTGGTACTTTCTCTGCGACACCTGGCCACAGGCATGCCAGGAAATGCACCGCTTACAGACTAGCTGACTTTATCACTTCTCTGAGCTCTTCTTGGCTAGGAGACAAATGGACTTAATATTGATGAGAATTTCAAGCTTCTGAGTCACCAGCTGATTAATGATAAAGGGTAGGCCTAACAAAAGGGAAATAAATTCATCATCCTGCTAATAAACTACCTAAATATTTAACATATTTTGGTGACATATTTTCTTCGCTTGAATTATTATTAGATATCATCTGGTGAGTTAAGAGATAAAAAACTCACCCACACTATTTTAATGCACTTCTGTTACTGGTTTCCATTTGCTTCAAATGCTTAAATAATCTTAACAAGCAATGGCTAGTCTTTTGAGTGGACAAATCTGAAGACAAGAAGGGTGGCGGCTTTCACGCAGTGGCGTTAAGAGCTGCAGTGTGGACTCGTCACCAAACGTGAGCACTGTCCTTGGTCTGCCTAGGCACCCACTCATGTTCAGAGCTGAATGCATCAGACACGCCCTCTGGTCTGGCTCCCACTTTGGCAAAACTGCACGACGTCGGACTCTGACTTCCGGCACGTGTCCCTACAGCTATGGGTGACCTGTGACACATCTGCTTTTAGCTTATTCATGACAAACAAACAAAATAATAAGGAAAAATCCACAGGGCTCTCATCACAATATTTTTTAAAAAGCATATACACTGTTAAAAATACTTGTTTCTGAAGAGAAATAAACAAATTAAGAAAATTAAAAAAAAAATGCAAACCAAAAATAAGATGTGCAAGGTCTACACAGTAATACTGCCAGCCCCGAGGAGGGCATCTCTCTGTGTCCCCGGCGTGGGCTAAGCTCAGGGGTCATTCGCTGAGAAGTCACTCAGCACAGGCAACACTGCACCCCCTCCAGCCCATGTCATTCCCCACAAAACCAGAAATAACGGCATTTCTAACTGTGCCGCATGAGAAAAATACTTGAACTCTTAACATCCTTTTGAAACAGAAATCTAAATTTTTTAAAAACTTAGCACTCAGGAGAAAGCTTTTCTACTTCCCTTGGGTAGACTTGTAGCTAATTATTCTGCGGGCAATATTTTCTATTTAAATTCCATGGATTCAGGAGTGAAATACTTATGACAAAAAAGTGGAACATTTTCTAAGAATACAAATACGAGAAATTTTATGTGAAGCCGAAAGTAACAGAGGCCTACTAGAAAATGTCAGTCAGAAAGCACGTCTCACCCTGGACCAGAGCTAAAACTTCTGACACTTCATGCATTTATAACATCCAACACACAGCCTTGTTCAAATGCCATTTTTGGTTAAAACTCTTAAGGCTTCTTACCTTCAATCTTTGTTTTTTGTAATTAACATTTACTTTGGATACTAAATGTGTTATCACATAGAAGAGTCCTCACAAAACTTCTTGCTCAACTGCTAACAAAATATGGTTTCATGGCAGGGATGGCAGGGATGTGTGCACACGCACGTGTGTGTGAAGTTGTCAGGGAATCACTTTGCAATAAAGGGAAATTGTGTAAGAAGGAGAGTTTTGATATTTTAAATTCCCAGAATCTCAATCTTTTTTCTTTTAAAATTATTTTGTATGTCTTATAATAGAATATATACATACACATGTGGACCCTCTTTTAAACAAATGTGATCCTGAATCTCACATTGAACAAAAACAATCAAAACACTGGCATTGTGCACAAAAAATGATGTAAAAGAAAAGAGCAATTTATCACCTTGATGATAAAAATCACCTGTGACTGGTAGAAGAGATAATACAACTAAACTGAAAAATGTCATTACTGTAACACCTCAGGGATTCCATCCTCTACTAGGCAGACCTGTGGTCCAACAATGAATTCATGTGGAAGGCTAAATGTAAAGCCAGTTAAACACAGCCGTGTTTTCTGCAGCCCACTGGAAAAAAATGCCTGGCATGCGAACACTCAGCCTTTGTACCTCCTGCAGGAAGTCATGTTCCCCATACAGTACTCAATTTCAGAAGTTTAGTGTTTAAAAATATCTTCCCTCATCCAAAACCAAACAAAAACCCTCCCCAAGTCCCAGACAAAGTCCCAGCAACTCACACGACGACACTTCTGGTCCCTGGGCTCTTGCTGTGGGGGTGCGAGGGGGGCTGCGGGCTGCGGGGGGCCGCTGCCAGCGGAGTCCCGCCCTCGGGAGGACCCCTGCGCCTTGGTTCAAAACCAGCTCCTGATGTAGCCCATCAGGAGAATGTTTTTCTTTTTAAAGTGTATCTAAAAAAGGCGATTCCCCCTCCCCCCAAATTAGTACAAAGTTAAAAGAAATGCAAATTAGATCTACTTAGATCTGACAGATCTAAAGAGAAATGCGATTTATGATCTATTCCAAGCACAGCACCGCCAGAAGATTCACACACACTATTTGGTGTTGCGTGGTGGTATTCCCTTCACTCTTTTAAGGCAGTGGTTTCCACAGGTCAGTTCCGAGATCAGAAGCGTGGTCCATGGCAGTTTGTTTGCGAGTCCAGTCGGTTCTCCGGGAATGTCTCACTCCATTCCCTGAAGTTAGTGCGGTTTGGGTTCCGAACCCCCGGGGCTGCACCGGGAGCCCTGGGCCCTCCCCAGCCCAGGACTGGTTCTCAGCCGGCGCTCGCCCCGCAGGTCCCCGCTCTCACTGGGGGCGACAGTTCACCTCTCTTCTTTCTGAGGCCCTTACTCAAAAGTCATCAAGTTTGTAGGAACCTACAAAATACATGGTAAGCATTACAGAATGGTAACACTTATTTACTTTTATTAAAAAATTAAAAAGTTTTCCATTACAACGGACACCAAAGACTATTAGTTTCAGCTGTACAATCCCATCATCAGACATTTACATAACTTATGAAATGCCCTGACTGGTGTGGCTCAGTGGGCTGGGCGTCATCTCACAGACGGAAAGGTCACCGGTTTGACCCCCAGCCAGGGCGCATGCCGGGTGGCGGACCAGGTTCCTGGTTGGGCGTGTGCAAGAGGCAGCCGATGGATGTTTCTCTCCATCTCCTCCTCCCTCCCTTCCCCTCCCTGGTAAGTCCAGTCCCCACCCGGCACCATACACAGCTGCTACGCTATCATCGACCATACTCCCCGTGACTCTTTTCTAACTACCCACGTGTGCTTCTCAATCCGTTCACCTTTTTCACCCAGCACCCCTCCTCTTTGGCAACTATCATTCTGTTTTCTGTATCTATGAGTCCATTTTTGTTTTGTTTGTTAATTTGTAGATTCCATGTATAAGTGAGATCATATGGTGTCTGTCTTTCTTTGCCAAATTCATTTCACTCAGCGTCCTACCCTGTAGGTCCATCCACACAAACTGACAGCATCTAAAAGTTGTTTTTCAAAGTACTATTTATCTTTCTTTGTCGTTTTAAGTGAGCCCAAATATTAGAATCTTTCTCACCTAAAGGAAGGTTTTTAAAAAAATTAAATTTATTGGGATGACAAGGCTCATATACATACAAGGTTCCCAGCGTACAATTCTACGTCATCTGCAGAGTACACTGTGTCTGCCATCCCAAATCAACCCTGTCACCACATATCTGACCCCCTTAAAACATCTTATTTTTCAAAATTAATTTTTAAGCTTTTTTTGGTCTTTTTTCCATTACCATTTATCCCCCTTATACCCTCTTCCACCTCTACCCACCTCCCACAATCACAAAATATCTTTTCAAAAAAGGAATGTAATAGAAGGCACTATAACCACTTATGGATGTTCAGTAAACACTCTCTTTCTAGTGAACTGCAGTCTGGACGGAGAAAGGGTGAGGGCAGTATTTTCCCATCTGACCCAAGGGCCCAGCAGAGGGTCACCGAGTGAGTGAATGAGTAAGTATGGTTCTTAGCAGGGAAAGATTGCAGACAAACAAGCTTGTCATCCTTTATTTTCTCATTTGTAAGCATTTGAATTCCTACACACAAAATTTCAAATCTGGAACAGATAACTGCATAACAAACATTACTAAGATTTGTGGAATCATGAAAGTAAGTGTGAAAGAATAAAACTCATTGTTAGATGGCCAGATCAGATGCTTCACGATTCTGAAAAACCAACAGGTTGTGCAACGACGTGTTGCTTACAGACGGTGTCGAACGTACTCTAACTCAGTACAAGGCTGAAATTCAACAACGGTTCTTTAAAACATAAATATATTTTATTTTTCCAAATTATTTGATGAGTTCTCTAGTCAAGGACTAAAAGAGGACTTCACCATGTTAAAAAAATGCTCTTACTTTTTACTACCAAATTTCCATAGCTGTGTTAGAGATACTCATACACCAGTGGTCATTTTTGGCTTTTAAAACAGCTTAACAGCCCTGGCCAGGTGGCTCAATTGGCTGGAGCTCATCCTGTGCATCAAAAAGTTGTGAATTCGATCCCTGGTCGGGGCGCACACCCAATTTGCAGGTTGGACCCCAGTTGGGGTGGGCATAAGAGGTAACCAATCGATTTTCTCTCTCACATTGATGTTTCCCTTTCTCTCCTCTTCCCCTCTCTCTCAAATTAATAAACATATCCTCAGGTGAGGATTAAAGAAAAAACAAACAACAGCTTTCACTCTTCAGCAGTCTTTTTTGAAAACCTAAGACACTAAAAAAAAATAAATAAATAAATAAAGAACCCCCTACATGTGTTTCTGAATGAAAAATTATTTGATGATATAATCAAAACAATTACAAATCAAATATGATGAACACAAATGCTCAAAAGCTTCAGTTAAACTCTCAGGCCTGGTTATAAGAAACCCACGTGAGAGTAAAAGTTTTCATTTCTGCAAAGGTTGCCTGAATGTGGTTAAAGATGTTGTATGAGCCAATTATAGTCTCCTACCAAATACTCAAATCTCACAGCCTCTGTTTATAAACTTGGTACTACTCTGATTCTTGCAGGTACAGAAACACATACAGACACACACACCCTGTTTGCACACATCTGGCTGACTCGCTCAGCAAGGAGGCCCACTAACACAGTGAGAGAAGCTGAACCTCCATGCTGACATGCATACACTGTCCGGATCAATCTTGAAATCTGAGATTAAAACAATTGATGCTAAAAACTTTAAGCTACATTTAAAGAAAATGTACAGCATGACGTGGAGTCCTAAAAAAATTAGTCCAGGCAAGAGTAATTTCCACTCTACGGCCTTCCACGGCCTTAATGGAGGTTGCTCAGGATGGCACCAAGTAATGCTGTTAGTCTTTCATGCGTTTTGAAATGAAAACTGTAAGCAAACACGGTCCATTCCAGCAACACTTAGCACGAAGACAGAGCTTGTGTCTCAGGCCCACTTTGTACCTGTTTGACCTCGTATTGGTCACTGAGCACCTTTGGGCCTTGGAGTCTTCCTGTATCACAAAAGGGGTCCTGATTTTGCAGGGCAGAAAATACTTTCGTAGGCTTTATAAACTTACATAGTAAATTATGTTATTCAAAATTAGCTACTGATAGTAGCACTGTATTTCAATATCTTAAGCCAATGAGTCTTAAATATATTCAACTAAAAACTGGTCTACAAAGGTCTGCAGAAATGTCCCTAACCGTAGTTATGTTTATTTTATGTCTGTTCAACCAATCGTGGTTCAACTTTAAATCTGCAGCAGGGCTTGGGGCTAACAACGCTATGGACTTTTTCTCCTTGGCAGCTGAAAGCCTTTTTTCAGTAAAAGAAAAAAAAAAATCCAAGTGTTTTTGGGCTTCACTGCAACCACAGAAACGCACATCAGGTCGTCAACAGGACAAATAAAGATGAATCGGAATGAATTTTATTAACTGGAAGGAAGCACCCCTCTTTCCTTCCCCCTCTGAACTACATTCCCTTGCCTCTCACTCTGCCTCACCAGCACGGGTGACATTTTCTTACTGTGAACACCTCAAGCTCATTGCAACTCCCAGGTCTTCGCACTCTCTGTTCCCTCTGCCGGAACTCCGTTCCCCCCAATTTTCACGTAGCCGCTCCTTCTTGTCGTCCAGGTCAACGCCATCTCCTCGGGGAGATCCTTGCTGCTCACTCCTATTTATTTGACGTTGCCTCTACTCACACCACTCTGCACCACATAATTCTATTTTGTTTTCGTGTATAGTTTTCACCATTTGAAATTTTCTTCTTTGTTCATTTGTTTATTGCCCATCTCCCTAAAATGCAGACTTCAAGTCTTGCTAAATGCTGTCAACAAGAATAAAAACAAAACCGCTTTCCCACTACATTCAGAAAGTCAGTCTACTTACTCCTCCCTGGAGCTCCTCATGAACACGTGCCCAAGTCACGGACGCCCTGAGGGTTAAGAGACGTGCTCACCTGTTGTTTGTTACTTTGGCAGGCGGCACTCAGGTGCTTAAACCACAGCATTGCATTCATCCTGTTGCCGGCTTGAAACTTGTATGAGTTTCCTGAAATTATCAAAAATGAAGGGGAAATAATAAAAACTTAAGGACTCTCACATATAATAATTCTGCCAGCTACCACGGAGCAAAACAAGACTCGAGTTCTTAGTTCCAGAGTTCTTGTTCTCTGACACCGAGTTTCTAATACAAGTTCTCTTGCTACCTTCCTGTGACGTCCCTTACGCAGGAAGTCACCTCTTTGCTGTCTGTGAATCGGAAGACAAGTGATTTTGCCTCCCTTAAGTGTTGTTCAGAGTAAAGTGTATCTCAATAAAATTAGCAGGCTTCTCTGGATTTGTATGTGTAGGGTATTAATGGTGTTTTAAGTGAAAACACCAGAGTACCCTAAAAGCAGACTATCTGTTGTCACGAAACACATTCTGAATACGTAGAGGTCGGGACAGAACCGCACAGTCCACAGGAGGCAACACAGCGTGCCCGCTGTGCACCGTGTGAGTGAAGGTTCTGGGCGGGGAGGGGCTCCCCGCTGGCTTCCTGGGGGGCGCTCGCCGGCAGCTGGTGGTTGTTGGGAGGGAAGAGCAGCGGGCACGTGAGCATCTACTCTTTTTTCTTTGTCATACCAGTTTGTTTTATTTTTATTAAATTTACCGGGGTGATCCTGGTTCACAGGATCACGTAAGTTCCAGGTGTGCATTTCTACGACCCGTGATCTGCGCGTTGCGCTGTGTGCCCACTGCCCAGAGCCAACAAGCGACCTCCCGTCACCCTGCGTCAGGCCCTTTCTAACCCCCACCTCTACCACCCCTGCCCTCTGGCAACCACCACAACGCTGCCTGTGTCCACAGGTTTGTTTTAGACGCCTGTGGGTGAAATCATGTGGTTCTTGGCTTTATCTGACGGACTTATTTCACTTAGCACAGTATTTCTGAGGTCTACCCATGCTGTCACAAATGGCAGGGCTTTGACTTATGGCTGAGTGGTATTCCGTTGTGTGTATGTGCCGCATCTTCCTCATCTAACCCTCCGTCGCAGGCTCTGTTCTGATGAGCACCTGAGGTCCCGACACGCACGAGCAGGGCAGGAGGCTCATGTGGTGCGGCACAGTCACCCTCCCATTCCTTATGTCCACTTCAAGGACTCCCAAGGTCAACAGCCAATAATTTTATTCACAAATGTCTATGTCATAAAGTATTAAAATTATACTTCTTTGGAAAGTACTTTGAGCCAAATAAGCAATTAATTTGATAAAAAGTAATGGAATAGAAACAAGCTGCAGGAAAACCTCTGCCATACTCACAATCTAAGAACAACAATTTAATTCAGAGGACAGATGAAGGGCACTGTGTCCATGGCAGAGCACTGGGATTTGAAAGCACCAGTGGCCCACAGACTCTCAAACCCCTCCTTCCCTCCCTGGCTGTTAGCTCTCTAGGGATTAATTAGACTTTTAATTTCAAGCTTATGCCCCTGCAGCAAAGAAAATAAGCTTATTAAATAAGTAATCAATAAATATTAATTGATAACTAAAAATACTGGTATCATTACTATACATTATATGACAACTATTTCCCAAGAGGTAAAACCACACCAAGCTTCCCCCAGTAAAGTAGTAACCCAGTGAAAACCAGGCTTTGGCTTGTTGCAAGTTACGTACACGCAGCCCCTCAACCCCCGGTTGCCCTGATGACTCACCTTTCTCAGAGTCAGTGAGCAAGAAGAGATCGGGGTGCTCCGGGTCGTCCGCCATCATCACCATGCACCCCGCCACGGACACGTTCTTGTTCGATGTTGATTTGAACTGAGAGGTAAAGAGATGGCTGACGGTTATCCTGATGGCTCGTCCTGAGCAGCCTCTAAGTGGCAGGGAGCACACGGGCAGTCTCTCCCGGTGCGAGGGGAGACCTGTGCCTTCACGCTGGTCAGCTGTGCCCATGGCCTGCTAATGCTAAATCCCGCTGGGCACGCCCTCTGGAGATGGTCCTCTGCTTTCCAGATCTTTCTTGGCTTCAGCTCCTTATCAGCACTGAAGTGCCTCACTGTCCCTTGTCAGAGAGCATGATCTGCTAGTGGACTGGCAAACTCATCTGTGTCGTTCTGTCTGTTCCGGTGCTACCCCTCACCCCTTTCTTACAGCAAGCACGGCTGCGTTTTAACAGAGATGTTTTCTTCCTTCCCAGTGTTACTGAGATGTAACCGACATGTCACACTGGGTAAGTTTAAGGTGTACAATGCAACAGGGGTGTTCTCTTAAACCTGCTGGTTTCATAAACTAGCAGTGCTATCACACAACTCTTAATAATATAGTCTTACTTGTATTTCTAAAAAAAAAAAAGGACATTCTTAGCATGCCTGTTACTTTCTAGTTTTTTTTTAAAGTTACATTTTAGTAATGAAAAAAGAGCTGTTATAAAAGAACAGACAAAATTAGGTTACTTTCATTCTGTAACACAGAAAGATATTTAACATTTGCAGTAGATGATAAATACAGTTATCAAATTCTCTAAAGAATTAGTCTTCTGTAGAGAAGACAAATTCTCTAATTTGACTTCTTTATAATCAAAGTTAAAAAAAATTAAAAAATTTATTTTGAAGAGCTACTTCTTCACAATCGGTGAAGCCCAGCCATGGATCTCAAAGTGGCCGTGCAGCAAGTTAACTTTATCGACTTTCCCTGCTTGAGTTCAGCAACACTAGCCAGAGGCGATTTCTCTGCACAGTACTGTAGTAAAACTAATGCATGGAACTTTGTTGGTATGTGGGGACTTTAGTCAATTTGACTAGAATTTAAAAAAAATGGTCCTCTTCCTCAGTGTGGCAACTCCATCTAAACAATTATAACAGTGAACCAAAAAGCCCGTGCTCCGGAACGTTCTGTGATTCTATGCAGGTACGGTTAAGAGAAGGAAGCAATGTGTGGTGTAAGGAAACATATGATAAACTGAAGAAGAGCAAGACAATGACTGACATGGAATCCAGGACAGGGACAAGCTGCGGGTATGGCTGAGAAGGAAGCCGATGCTACCTTTCAACACTTTCCACATTCCTTTAAATAAAAAAATATCCTCTTCTCTACCTCTGCTTTGATTACAAGGCTAACTGTGAGGATAAAGAATTACTTAGTGTTGTTTGGGTGAATTCAGAAGTAGTAAAAAGACAAATTTTTTTTAGTGGCTTACCTTCCCTCGGTATGGTAAACCACTTTGTCTCTCCAGAAACCACATGATTTAGAAATAAAATTCCTCTCAAAGAGATTAATGAAACATGGATAATTACCCATCCTTTCAAAGATATATCACTGGCATATAAAACCAAAACAGCATGCAAAAATGATTCACAGAAAGATGCTACATTTGGAGAAATGAGCATTAAGGCCTCTTTTATGTAACACAAAGCCCAAGAAAGTGGAGCGCAGTAACCATGGTAACTATTATTCCTTCTCACTGTTGGGAGAAGTCACTCAATCAAAACTGAGGTGGAAAGTTCTTTAGACGATGCCTGCAGTTTCTCACACGCGAACCGAGACTCCAAGGCAAGAGTCCTCAACCACTTTCTGACCAGGAAACCCCTGTTTGGAAGGCTTTGGTGCCGAGATGCCAAGGCCAGTATTTGTAATGTGCAGTTTTGACATTCGCAAAGGAAAAAACTAGAATTTGAAAAAGAAACTTCAAAATATGGAAGTTATTTCAAGGCCTTCCTTGGAATGGTCTTACAAAATAAGAATAATTCCATTACAATCCTCAAGGAAGCGGGATGAGGACTTCTGGATCAGAACACGGAACAGAAGCCCCGCGGCAGCACCCCCTCGGGGCTCCAGGCTGCACAGCTGTGGGGGGCGGGAAGCTGCGCCAACAGTTTAGGAGAGGGGGACTTACATGTTTCCTTTCTGCAGCCTTGAGCGACTTGGCAGCGTAGTAAAAAAGCTGTGTCCCACACAAAGCTGCCCAGTATTTTGTCCAAGACGCTACCTGAAGGGACAAACGGGTGAGCACATGAGGAACGGGCGGCCGGCTCGGTGTCCTCGCCTCCTCGGTGCCCATGCTCTGCTCCCCTCCGCCGTCCTAGCCCGACCTCAGCCTCAGTTGTCTCACTCTGAAACCTTCACCTCAAGCATTCCCATCACTTCCACTTACCACACTCTACTAGCACTTTCGTTTAGACAGTTACCGATTCCATCGGAAGTCCCATCAGCTTTAATATCACCTGGTATCGCCGTGGTCTCCCACCCCGTGCCACCCCACCCCCGTCTGCTGCATGGCCCAGCACTGTGCCCATTCCCCTTGCAAACACTTTAACCTCGCTGCCCACTCTCCTGAGAAACCCTAACCCTGGTCACTCTAACCATCTTCTCCTCCCAACCACACTTTCTCCCCAGCTAATCCACCTCACCCGGCCCATGCTTCAAGTGCTGTCTGCATGCCAATGACTCCCAAACCTCGATCTCTGGCCACCACCTCTCTGCGGAGCTACTCAACTGTACTTCTTAAAGAGCCCACCTGACATCTCCACTTACATGTCTAATGAGTTTATCAAATTGAACTTGGCCAAGACTTACCTGCCCCTTCTCAAAAAGCAAAAACAAAAACCCATCACCACCACCACCACCACCAAATTTTCCCCTTTCAATGAATGTCCCCGACACTCACCCAGCTCAATCCCAGACCCAGAAGTGATCTTTGTGCCCACTCTTTCCCACATCATACCTCATACAAGGTCAAGCGGCCCCCTGATGTCCCCTGCCCTCCACCTGCTTCACCTGCACAGGCCATCTGATCTCCTGAGCGTGAGGTCTCACGTGCTAACTCACTTCCCTCGTTCAGATCTCCAGGGCCTTGCCCTCGCTATGGTGACAACCCCCTTCACGCAGCACCCCACCCCTGGTTGCCCTCCCTCATTTTAACGGCTCGATCCCCACCCTGGACCGCCACCTCCGGCAGGCAGGCACCTGTCAGGTGCGCCAAGGCCGCGGAGGGCGGGCTGCACCCAGTCCACTGGCTGGTCTCTGCGGCTGCTGGGCTGTAACATACGCAGCAGAATTCAGGCTGCTTCGATGTCAGTGAGTTTTATACTTCAGGGGCCTTCGTATGTTCAAAAACTTTAAGTGTGGATATACATCAAGGTTTTATTCCAAACTAGCTGTAATGTTATTGAAAACCAAAAAAAAGGCTTTCTTAAGTTGTCAAACTACTGTGCTGCCATCAGGGAAAAACAACTTTTGTGTTACATGGGAAAAGCTTTGTTCCACCAAACTTTTTAAAAAAATACAGTTGTGGTTTGAAGGACATTCACTATCTGGGTTCTCTGTCATGTGGGAAACAGAGTGGCATCCCCGAGTTAAATAACTGTGAGAACTAACAAGCAAAACGGGTCCAATTCCATTTTAGGTTTCTTTGTATTCTCGATTTTTTCCTAAACTCACTACTAAAATACTTCCTAACACTATATGCTTCAACGTTCTCTGAGGAACGGTTTTGAACTATAGTAGAGGGCAAAGAGGAGTACAAGGGCACTCAGCTGAAGCGCCCTACCGGTGCGACTTAACCGAAACCTAAACTGAGAAACACGGAGACGCCAGTGTGTATCTCTGACGACTTCGGTGTGTACCGTGTACCTGGCTCTATTTCAGCTGTCTTCACACTTTGGGGGTCCTATACCTTAACATATTGTTACAAGTGTTCAAATATGATGATAAAATCTTACCTTAGGCTTTTTGCCTTCTTTTAACAAAGTTTTTCTCTTGAGAACACCTTGAATAGTAACAGCTCCTGGATATAAATGCACCGCCAAGTCCTCAGATTCTGCAGAGCTGTATGATGGAATGACGAAAAAAGCCAGGTAAGAGCTTTTGTGTACTGTAATTATCATAGGCACATAAATGAAATTTAATTATTCTTTATTTTAAAACTTTGTTACTTAATTCAGAACAAGAAGACACTGACAATTATAAAGGTTTATTGATCTGAAACTTAGAAGCTGTTACAGAAGTTATTCAGGAAGTTATTCAAGTCAGCAGATGGTTAAAACCACACACTTTATTACATAGTTGAACAAGTATAATTTAGTAAGAATAGGGTAATTTACTTTATTAAAGAGTAAATGAAAGACTTAAGCCTTTTCTTCTTAACATGCCACATTGCATCATTGCTGTAAACTTTTTTCCCCATTAGAAACTTTAAGTCCTTGGAGGGAAGATGAGGATTCTATTTGTTAGAAGTATTTAAGCCTGTAAAACTCAGAGTAAAGATAATAAAAGTTCAAAAAGGAAAAAGGAAAAAGAAAAACCTACACTTAATTTAATTCTACAATAGGTGACAGAAGTAAAAAAGCAGTAAAAAGATATTAACAAAGCGAACTTTCTGCAATCAATTTTAATCACACTTACATGTTGTCAATGTGTAAGTTTTTGGTCATATGTACAGCCTCACTCCAACCCCCAGATTTCCTTTCCAGATGGCTTAAGAAAAACCATCACAAAATTACCAACATTTAAATATCTTTCCCCAACTGATTTAAGGTCCTATATTTGAAACACAAATAATTTCTACATGGATCAATTAAAACACTCCCATTAATGAAAATCTGTCCTCTGGTGATCTGATTCAAGCTGCAGAACCCTTATGACAGAGAACAAAGCTTGACAAAAAATGTTTAATGTGCTAACTTATCCCTTTACGGGTTATTTAGGTGTCTTCAAAGTGACTTAAAAGCCTAGAAACCATTAGAAATTTCAGGCTGGAGTTGTTTATATTCAGGGACGCACACAAAAGGAGATCAGATACCATCGACACGCACAAAGTCCACTGCTGAAGGGGCTATTTTGTGATGTTATGAACTGACTGGTCACCCACTAACACTAACCTCCGGCCCCCAGATCAAGCTGTATCACCCTCATTTCTTCTGCAGCTAATACAGTGTAGAAAGAGGACTCAGTATAACCAGACAAATGATTCAATGAACATGCGTTTAAACACACAAGTTTAATTTAATAGACTATTCTAAATTCAGAACCTGCAGTTTATCAAAAAAGTTCTTTCAAATGGCAAATCTAAAGTATGCTTCTTAGCAAAGTAAATTCTTTGATGGAGGCCTTTGAGTAAGGCTAGAAGTGGATTTTTGTACTGCTCATCAAGTAACTAGCAGCATCACAAAGACCTGCTCAGTTAAAAGCTACCAACTTGGACCCTGGCTGGTATGGCTCAGTTGGCCGGAGCACTGTCCCATAACCAAAGGGTTGTGGGTTCGATTCCTGCTCAGGGCACATGCCTTGGTAGCAGGTTTGATTCCTGGTCTGGGCATGAGTAGCATCCAGGTGCATATGGGAGGCAACCAATCGATGCTTCCCTCTTGCATTGATGTTCCTCTCTCTCCCCCCTTCCTTACTCCCTAAAAGCAATGAAAAAGTAACTTGGAGTTATTTTAAAAATGTGACATAAAGATGAAAGTTTTAGCAATTAGCTCTGTGGATCAGAAAGAATAGTTAAAATTTATGTCTAGATTAACTCTTGGAAAGTTTCCTGGGCATTGTGTTTAAAACCAATTAGTGGAGAAAGAGAGAAAATCTGTGAGACCACACCCATGTAAGCCAATCACCAACACCAGAGGGGGGTTCTGTGACCCCTGAACGCAGGGGACGTGTACCTGCTGGCCTTCATGTGGCTTCGATAGCCATTTCGTGCCACTCGTGTCATCGGGCCGAGAGAATGGTACAATCTGTTCCTGTTGGATTCCATTATAAATTGTATACGTTACACACACTTTAATGCACACAATCATCAGTACCTAGACCAGTACAATGACTTCTGCGTGTAACGGCTTTCTACATCTTACAAAAGGTTAGCATGTCACTGGTCCGGTTTTTTAAAAAGCATGCAGCGTAGATTTAAAAAAAGTTGTTTCTTTTACTATTGACACTAGTTACAGGTGCTCAGTACATATCATACATTTATATATATATTCACTTTCACAAATCTGCTAAAATACTTAGAAGTTTATAACCAGATACTACTGAAACCTGAAAACTACTTCAAAAATCCTTTTTTTCCCCCATCCCAGTTCTTGGATTCCAGTTTAATATGATATCTGGATTCATATAAAATAATTCACTTGTATTATATGTCCCTATGAAGACACCTAAAAGCAATGTGGTCTGTAAACTTAAAATTAACGTTGCCCTGGCATCTTATTTTCCTCCCTATCCCTTTTCATAAGTCCGAGAAAATAGAAGAGAGAAACTGAGTAAAAAAGGAAAAAAAAAATACACACAGAAACACTGATACTTCTTTGCCTGGGAAAAGCCAAAAGCAGCATGTTGATAAATTATATTTAAAACAAAAAGCATTATTTTAGCAACTGAAACAGCAACATATTTGATATCTCTCCAGAAAGTAAGAACAGAAAATGGCACGTTTAACATTCAGATTACTGCTTTCAAATTCATTATCTACAGGTAGTATTTTCAATCCTAGTTCTTTATTCACTTATTATTTCATGTCTGAATCTTGCAGGGCAGCATTAATTTACTCTCAAAATGTTTCAAAAGCCACTGATTTAAACTTGGCACAAGTACAGTAGATTTTTTCTAGCTGCAAATGTCTGCAAAGCAAAACATGTGTGTCATAAAAAAGAATGTTGTTTTGAGATGTGAAGGTAACACCATTAAACAGTCTTTGAAAATGACCTGCTGGGATAAGAACAGTTATCCACACCATTTTGGTTACTCATTTATATCTCAAGCAATCTGAGAAACAGTTTTGTTCATTGACACTTTTCGTTTAAAGATTATAATACACTCTTATAGTCAACACGATGACATTACGCTGTTTCTCAAGAGAAAGAACTGAGATCATTTGTACAGACAGCACACGCCGGAGGCGACGCCTTTGCTGTTCCATTTCAGGCAAACCCAAGTAACGAGACTGAAAGTAAAAGTTGGAAGAAAAATAACATGCAAAAGCAAACTGTTAAGAATTTTCCAAAACACAGAGAAGAAAACTTGGGAATACTGATAGCGTAGAAGGGCTTAGCAGTACTTTAAAATTCTGGGTTTACAAGTAAAACCTTAATCACAGAAGGGTGAGAATACTGTATGCAGTGTCATCAAGAATGAGTATGTATTTCTGCAATTAAACAATAAAATTCAAATATAGTTTAATTTTAAATTAATTTTTTTTAATTTTATTTATTTTATCTTTAGAGGGGAAGGGAAGGAGAGAGGGAGAGAAATATCAATGTGTGGTTGCCTCTCGTGCATCCCCTGCTGGGAACTGGCCTGCAACCCAGGCATGTGCCCTGACCGGGAATTGAACCAGTGACCCTTTGGTTCACAGGCCAGTGCTCAATCCAGAGCTGCACCAGCCAGGAAATATAGTTTAATTTTAAGTATATATTTATATAATTGTTCTCTAGTAAAAGTCGCTGATATGAAGTAGCTAAATATTTCAATTTTACTATGACATGTAAAATTCAATCTGAATGGCATTCTTGTTTAGAAATGTAGGTTGCTTTGTATATACAAAAAAAGAGCAATTATTTTGGTCAAAAGTCAAGTACCATATAAGTATAAAAATGACCAAACTGAAATGCTTAAAGACAACATAAAAGCCCTAACGATCATTTAGTAAATAACAATTATCTGCACTGACTGGCTGCATTTTTAAGTGTAGCCGAACTGCACGTGTTAAGTTGTAAGATCAACGTAGCAGGACACCTGCACAGGCCAGTGACGGCTGCGACGGCTCGGACAAGCGAGCGAGGCATGGTGCTCCAGTGCACACCTGCGGGCTCTGCGCAGCATCTGAGCCCATGGCACTTCGAACTGGAACTCCAAACTGCTTTGCTTACAGCATAATTTAAAATTTACTAAGTCTCTTTGCTCTTGACAAAGTGGCAGAGAGTGACGTTGACATTCTGCTAAATGCCTTATATTACTTATATCAACCAGAACTGGTTATTATTTTTAAACTATAATTTTAAATGTACTAAAATTCATATATATGTGTGAAGGCACCAAATAAACGTATATATTAGGAAAGATTCAATTTCAGACTTAAATATCAACTTCTAATTTCTGCCATTAGCAGGAAGCTCCAACAGCTCCTTAGAGATATGAATAAATATTATCTCTTAAAATTCACGTGATCATTTGTGAACTGTATTATTCACATACTTTCAGACAGAAAGTAAACTCAAAGCAGTTCAAGTGGACAGTGTTTCTTACCTCTCAAATGCAGGCCATGATGTCTCTTCACTTAGTTCAGAACCATCACTGCTACCTGAAATCAAAAGTTATTCTATTTTTTAAACATCAGATTTACAGTTTGAGGCTTTTTAATTCAGCTGAACTGCATCCCTCGCACAACCAGCATTCCATGAGACTCAGACTCTGATGCTGTGGGTATCCACCACATGTGATGCATCAACACCTCTCCTAAGCAGAATGGCCATGCGCCATCTTTGTGAAAACCACAGCAGCAGCCACTGGAGTAATTTTCCGGTTGTGTGGTCCAGAGGAGAAACTCATGTAACGATTCAGAGGAGAAAGGGGAGGCAATCTGCTGGTGGGTCTTAGAGATGACCTTTTGATTTGTAGCATTATGTGGTAAAGACGGAAATTTAAGCATGGTTAGTATGGCTAATTTGGAGAAAACACAAGCTTTTTCAGAAGCTCCAAGCTCCCAGTGGCTATGCATCCTGTAGGTAGGTGAGACCACCCCAGGACATCTGACTATATTAGAAAATGGCGGAGGCCACTGTCCCAAGTACTGGCTAATTTTTCCAGAGTACTTTTTCAAGCCTCTATGGTACAGATAAATGTAGTATCTAAGTTACACCTAATGAAAACACCCTTTTGTGATTATGAAATTTGTGT
>PVKU01012990.1:0-31698 GCA_004027475.1 Anoura caudifer | reverse complement strand
CCCTAGCTTTTGTCCATATGTCTTTCATACTTGTTGCTCTAATCCCTTCCCCTTTTCCCTGGATATTCCTATCCCTCTCCTCTCTTGTTCTCAATTTTAGTGTCTTTGGTTATATTATGCTTGTTTGTTTGTTTTTTTGATTAGGTTCCTGTTAAAGGTGAGATCATATGGTATTTGTCTCTCACCTCCTGGCTTATTTTCTTTATTACACTTCACATAGCCTTTATTTTTTCCCTCTATTTTGTGACTATACTCAACCATTTTTGTGAGCATCCTGATTACCAGTGTTTTGAACTGCGCATCTGATAGGTTGGTTATCTCTTCATCACTTAGTTCTATTTTTGGAGCTTTGATCTGTTCTTTCATTTGGGCCATATTTCTTTGTCTCCTAGTGCCTGGTATATAGTAAGGGGTGGAGCCTTAGGTGTTCACCAGCGGGGGACAACCACTTGGCTGTGTTGTGGCACTGTATGTGTGGTAGGAGTCTGAGAGACTCCTTGCTCAGCCCTTGCTCAGCTCCTGGCTGACTTTCAGTTACTTCCCCTGCTACCCATAAGCCAATTGGGCCCTTCTGGTGCTGATTCCTGGGTGGGTGGGTTTGTGTATGTTCTAGGACCCTGTAGGTCTCTCCAATGAACTCTTCTGTGAGTTTCTCCCACCACCACAGCCCCCACAGGTTTTTATAGTCAGAAGTTTTTTGGGGGGGTGAGGTGGGGCGGTGGTTCCCTTTGACATCTACAGGGAGAGAGCCAGCAGACAAAGTTTTATTCTTGTAGGAAAACAGTCTGTCCCCAGTGCCCTTCCTTGTCTTCATCCCCAGCAAAATAAACAGCTGCTGCCCAGGAGCTCAGGGCAGTCCCACACGGTCAGGAGGTGCTGGGACCGGGCTGGAAGCCCTCAGTTCCATATCCTGTCCCTCAGCAGCCATAGTCATCCTCCGATTCTTCTGCTGACTCGGATGTGCTTTCTGGCAAGTCATCTCCCATCTGGTGGACTTCCAGACTGTGCATCCCACAGGTACTTGATGGTCACCTTGAACTCAGTCATCTCATACCCGATAAGCTTCAGGATGCACACCTGCTCTGGGGGCAGTAGGTTGCCCTCCTTGCACAACTCATAGTTGGACAGCAGGGTCACCACACCTCTCTTGAGGGCAGTGGCAGCCCCAGCTGCCTCACCTGCGGCTCCATGGAGTGGGGGAACTGTTCCAGGGGCCCTGGCTTGAGGTTCATAGTGAAAGTTGCTTTGTTTCCAGCGTGGACATAGTCCATTTCTGTGTACTTTGTGAACCACTTGTTCACTTCCTCCTTAGTGTGGTTGGTGAAAAGGAGACCTCACCCCTCAACTTCTTGCTGACCTGAGGCAGGTTGTCTTTGTACTCATCAGATGGGCTTCAACCCAAGAACATCATCATTACTTTGTTTTTGCCAAAGAACTTCCAGGTGTTCCAGATGTCCTTCAACTTGCTGTTCCTCATTTTGGCCGCAGAGATGAAAAGGTTCTTGTATGTGTCCACACATTTCCATAGCTTTTCTATTAGGTTCTGTTTCAGTTCCAAGCCTTTCTTAGCACTTTTGGTTAAGGAAACTTTCTTATCGTGCCTGGATTTAGGCATTACTCTGTAGTCATGTGCGATGGAAGGTGGTGTTCAGAGGTTTTAGGCTTTATTTCCCTGTGCTGGAATGCTGGGTTTCATGGTCTGTCTCACTCCTCAGTTGTTCTTCCCAGTTTATCCATATGGCAATGTGGGACTGGCAGGTCTGCCTTTCCATGTGTCCTCTCTGCCCAGCTGCCCATCTCTGCCTCTCCTGTCAGTCTGGATAAATGTTTTTCTTTAATTCCTTGGTTGTCGGACTTCCATACAGTTCAATGTTCTGGCAGTTCTGGTTATTTTTTGCTTCACTTCATGTACTTTCTTCATAGAGTACTTTTACTGGTCTACTATGTGTCAAATCACTTTATATAAGTTATTTCTAATTTTGACAACATACTGACAAGGAAATATAATTCCCCTTATTTTACAAATAAAGATTCTAAGGCTTAGAGAAGTAATTTTCTCCCAAACTAGATAGGAAATAGCTCTGTGATGGGCGTCAAACCTAGGTCTGTCTCTCTAGGAAGCTGTTTCAGCCCTAAGGTGATATGATGACTCTGTTTCTTCTACCGAATATGGCGAAGGCATTGTCTTTACTCCCTTATGTCACCTATATGAAAGAACTTAATACATGAAAATACATGAACTTAATGCATAGAAATATTCTTCTTCCCCCTCTTATTTCTTAATAAGTGCAAGAACAATTCTTTTAAAAAGTGAAGGATGCATCCATGCAGATACAACTCTGAAAATAACATTACCAGATGTACACATCCCAATGAGTGTTGTTGTTTCCAAACACTGGGTTGCCTTTGTGATTAGAGACATATTCCAACAATGCTGACTGAAATGTCCTTAGTCACTACCTTTCTGGTGCTTCTCTTTGGAGGTGCCATCATAGCCAATTTACAAACCATTCAAAGAAATTATGTTCATTATTTCAGTGGTATTTACTGTTTGAAACCTAAAATGATAATATCCAGGTTTTCCAGCCATCCTGTTCATCAGATTTGACTACAAATAACTTGAGGCTATTTCCAAAAATTAAGCCCAGTCTCAGTGAAGTTAGATTTGCCTCTTGAGAATGTTCAGAAGAATATGCTGGGGGGTTTACACTCTGTGAAAGAGGAGTTTGAAAAATATTCTGAGCTCAAAAGCACCATCAGTTAAGTGTATGACCTTTGAAGGGGATACCTGCACTGTAATGGACAGGTCTTGACAAGTCTATTAAAATAAAGAGTTAGGGTAGTGGATAGTGCTTAACTTTTAGTCTGGATTCAAGGGCCAGAGAGATTGGTTCAAATCTTCTCTTTACCACTTACCTGCTATGTAGTTGTACACAAATTACTTTATCTCTCTACACCTCAGTTTGCTCTTTTATAAAATGAGGATAATAATCAAATCTATAGAAACTCCTAGAATAGTGAATGGTGTGGAGTAAGTGTGATTTAAGTGTTGGCTATTGTTAAAATCACACATATCACTTTCAGCATCACCGTGAATTATAAATATATCAAGCAAGATGGATAACAAGGCAGGCATGTTTTCTATTAGTAGTCCTCATCAACTGTAGTATAAAATGTTCTTATGTAGGAAAAGTAATTTTGATTGTTAAAATAAAATGAAATTGGTTGTCTAAAGTTCTTCTATTTAAATACATTCCATTTTATTTTATATCCAAGAAACTCATATGAAAATAGAGTCACCTGGTATGGCATACAAACATTGAAAGCCTGAAATACTTGTGGTATCTCAGAAAAATATTCATCTAACCCATACTGCCACATCTTTATGACAGGAACATTATCCTTATGCAGCACAGTTTATCTTTGGGTGTTTTTTGTTGTTGTTGTTGAAAAGTCTTCCTGATACTGAACTGAAATCTCTTTCCCTTATTATTCCCTCTCACTAAAACCCCTTGGAGCCCTATGGGACATCTTATAATTTTGGAGGTCATACGACTTCAGAGTATTTTCTTTTCAGGAGAAATAGCCTTAGGTCTTTTAAACCATTTGTCTTAGCATATGGGTTTGTGCCTCATCACTCTGTTTATCCCACTGCCCTCCACAGGCCTCAGTTTCTCTAATTCCTTTTATGATGTAACACCCAGAAGTGAGCACGGTCCCCCAGATCATAAAAACAGGCCTCTTTCCTCATTCAGTGAATTGTACATTTATAAATGTAGCCTGGGAGCACATTTATGTTTTATTCTAGTTTAGTTCTTATTTTGACAGCACACTGAACATTTACTAAAGTGCCAAAAGAAAAGAACTGTTAACCCAGGTTCCTATACTGAGTGAAGATGCCCTTTAGGAATGAAGGGGGAAATAGAGTCACTCTCAAAGGAAAAAAACAAAAAATGAAGAGGACTTGTTACTAGCATATCCACACTAAAAAAATGGTTAGGGAGGTTCTAAGCATAGAAGGAACATGAAGGATGAAGAAAGGCTGTGGTCAACAAAAATATGGATAAATACAATAAGCTTTCCTTCTCTTCTGAGTTTTCTAAATTTTTAATAGCTGAAGCAAGAATTATAACACTGATCTGATTCTAAATATATGTAGAAGAAATATTCAAGACAATTTTATATAAATGGGATAAAGTAAAGAGATGTAAAGAAAGAAAAGTTTTCCAACTTCACTTGAACTGGTAAAATCACAATGGTATACTGTGATAAGTTATATATATGTAATATAATACCTATAATAACCATTTAAAAAGCTATATAAAGAAATATACTTTAAAACACTATAGGTAAGTAAAAATGGAATGATAAAAATGTTCATGTAGCTAATATGAAGGCAGAAAAAAGAAAACAGAGAAACAAAAAAATGGAAAGAACAAAGAGAAAACAAAAAACAAAATAGTGGATTTATGCTCTTACATATCAATATGTAAAGTAAATACAAATGTCTAAATATACTAGTTAAAGACAGGTATTGACAGAGTGGACTCCAAACATGACCAACTGCATGCTGTCTACAAGAGGTTCAGTGAGAATACAAAGATATAGGCAAGTTGAAAGTAAAAGGATGGAAAACAATGTATCAGGTAAACATTAATCAAAAGAAGCAGAAATGCTGTATTTATATCACATAACATAGACTCAAAGCAAATAAAGTTACCAGAGGCCAAAGAAACATTATAGAATAATCACAGGGTCAGTCCATGGAGAAGTCATAGCAATCCTACATGCCTGTGCGACAAGCAACAGAACTGAGAAATATGTGAAACA
Source organism: Anoura caudifer (assembly GCA_004027475.1). Classification (NCBI taxonomy): domain Eukaryota; kingdom Metazoa; phylum Chordata; class Mammalia; order Chiroptera; family Phyllostomidae; genus Anoura; species Anoura caudifer. The sequence continues at coordinate 26,868 of PVKU01012990.1, read as the reverse complement.
AAAACTAATAGAACTGACATGAGAAAATCTGTGCAGACAAATCCACAATTATATCAGATATAATCTGAGATTCACAATCCCTCTCTCAACAATTGATAGAATAACTGAACAGAAAATCAGCAGGGTTATAGAAAAACTCAGCATCACCAACAACCAACAAAATCTAATCATTTAAATAACAGGTATGATGGGGTTATAATGGAAAAGTGAATAATATGAAAGAACTGAAGTTTATGTAAGTAGAGACATGAAACTCTAGGAAAGAATTTTGGATGAAATGCTAGAACTCAAAATCACTGGGAAAGAATTGAAGGATGCTTTTGATGGGCTCATTAACAAACTGGACATAGCCAAAGAAACAATTAGTGAGCTTGAATGTATGTCATTAGAAACTTCCACAACTAAAATGTAAAGGGAGAAAAATTAAAAAATATAAAACAGAATTGTGAAAAAATTACAAGAGGTATAACATGCACATACAGGGAATACCAGAAGGAAAATAGAGAAACAGAAGAAATATTGAAAATAATAATGGCTGACGATCTTCCAAAGGTAATGATAGACACAAGCCACAAATACAGGAAGCTTAGACAACACCAAAAATCTACCCGTAATTACATTCAAACTGCAGAAAGACAAAGAAATTCCTGAAAGAAGTCACAGTGGGGAAAAACAACTTACTTGTAGAGAAACAAGGATAAGAATTACACTGACTTCAGAAACCATGCAAACAACAAGAAACTGGAGTGAAATATTTAAAGTATTGAAATAAAAAAAAACCCTTAACCTAGATTTCTGGATTCAATGAAACTATCCTTCACAAGTGAAGGAGAAATAAAGACTTTCTCAGATTAGCAAAATTTGAGGGAATTAGTAGACCTGCCACCAGTAGACCTGTAGTATAAGAAAGCAGTTTTTCAAGAGAGAAGGAAAATAATTTAGGTCAGAAACTCAGATCTACATAAGGAGAAGAAGAACACTTAAGAAAGAATAAAACAAAAATAAAATAATTTTTTTTTATTTTTAATTGATCTAACAGATAACAGCTTATTCAAAATAATAAAAGCAACAATGTATTCAGTGATTATAGCTTATGGATAAGTGAAATGTTATGGATGACAGAAATCTTATAGTGCTCTGGGAATAAAGCACTATATATGAAGTAGTCTAATGTTATTTGAAAGCAGTCTTGAATTTAGTTGTATATGTATAGTGCAAAATCTAGGGCAGTCACTAAATTTTTTTAAAGAGTGAGTGTAATTGATATACTGATGGAGAAGAGAAAATGGAATCATATAAAATTCTCAATTAGGTTTCAGAAGGAAGATGGCAGCGTGGTTAGGAGGGAGCAGATTCCACTTTCCCCTACACAGGGGAGAGAAACCTAGCAGATCTATGGAGGAACAGAGCAAACAGCCACCAGTACCATAGCATATATAAAAATAGGAGATCAAAAATTGTGGCAGACATTGAAAAGCCAGCCGGTAAGGAGGGTGCTTCAGGACAACAAGGGCCCAGAGATCGGGGTGGGCTGGGACCCGGGAAGCTGCAGCCCCAGGCCCAGCACCCGCTAGGTCTGCCACAAGGCTCTTGGGAGAGAGCTGGGTTGGCTGCTCCCTCCCCAGCCAAGCAGGGTTTGAGCAGCATGGGGAGAAACCTGGTTGCTTGAGGTCACAGAGAAGGGAGTGAGGACTGAGGGGCAAACACAGGGGTGCTGTGAGTACCCACGAAAAGTCCTGGGACGAGTGTGCATCTGAACTGGTGCGACCGGAGGTGTCTTGGCTGGGTGTGCCCGCCCGCAAACTGGGGAGAGTGTGCTTTGTGTGGGGCTTGGGGCCCACACACGTGGGCCTGGAGAGAGCGCTCTCCACGGAAGGACCGGAGCTCATACCCCTAGACCCTGGGAAAGCGAGCACTCTGTAGGAAGTCCAGAGCCCACAACCTAAACCCGAAGGGAGTGCTCTCTCTACAAGGGGCCCGGAACCCACACCCATGAACCTGGAGAGTGTGCCTTTAGGAGCACGCACCCAGGACTCTGCGGAGGGGAGCTCTGGGCTAGCTCTGGGGTGAGTGCCCAGTGCTGAACAGGAAGGGAGAAAAGCAATACAGCCTCCAGCCAGCAAGACCAGAAAAACCAGTTTGGCCAGTTTGAAACAAGCAAGAGGGTTTTTTTTTTTTTTTTTTGGTTTTGTTTCATTTTTCTTTGTTTTTTTAAAGTAATTTTTAACTTTTTAATATTTTTAATCTCTCAATTCCTTTTGCTTCTCTTTCCTTCTTTCTTGTTTTATTACTTCTTCCTTTCTTTCCAATTTTATCTTTTCTTCCATCCTTCTGCTTTCTTTCTTTCTTTTTTCTTTTTAAATACCCACAAGTGAGACAAAAAAAACATAAACAAACAAACAAACAAACAAAAAACCCGGAACTGTGAAAAGACCAGAGTTGGACCCAAAGAAGGGGCATCCCACCAGCTGAGACAGTGAAACAAATTTCACTTTGCTATTACAGAGAGCCTGCAAGTTATTGCATATTTGTATTACTATTCTTTCATTATTCTTACATCTTTTATTTGAATAGTATTTTTGTATTCCTCTTCCTTCTAATTAGTCTTCTTTGCTTGACTGGTTATATTGTATCATTTGACAGGTTTCCCCTGCTCTCTCATTCATAGTGTATTGCTAATTTACTGTCCTCCACTCCACTTCTGTTCCATTAGTACACTATTCAAGGTCCTATACTCCCTATTCTTGCTATCTAGATCTCATAGATTCTGTCATATGATGGTTGCTCTAATATTATTGTAAATAATAGCTGTTCCATACAATTGTATATCCTACACAACACCCCTCCCAGATCTTAGCCCACTTCATGGTTTTTTGAACTCTATTACTGTAGTGGTTAACTTTATTTTCTCACACACTACACCTATTTATTATCCTTTACTCTCACCTTACCTCAGAATGATCTCCCACAACCTCACTTCTTTCTAGATCCAACTCACAATCCTTCCCTCCCCAACAAGAGTGTTATCTTCTTTCTGTCCTTTCTAAAAAGTGGTTAGTTGGGCAGAAGATCATGGTTAACACTATACATAGCCAAAGGACCTCCTATCTCTTCTCTACTGACTGCTACTGTAAATATCATAGAATACTCTCTTGCTGTGTTAAACCATTTTGCCTTACCCCTCCAAATGAGCACAAAAAAGAGTAGGTGGAAGCTGTGAACACAAGGATACCTGAAAGAGACTGCACCACTGAATCTCACAGGTATTCTACCACAGAGGTTCACACCATAAGCCGAGGGAGCCAGAACAGATCAATTGAAGAAGCTGAGGCTAACAAGAAGAGTCTCACAAACAATGAGCAGACAAAGATACAATCCCCAAATGAAAGGAAAGGAGGAAGCTTCAGAAAGAATGCTAAATGAAATGGAGGCAACTCAACTATCAGATATTAAGTTCAAAGCAGTGGTTATCAGGAAGCTCCATGAGCTCTCAATGAGCTACCAGAAAGTACAGGGAAGCTACGATGAACTCACTGCAAACTATATCAATATGAAGAATGAAATAGAAACTAACAACAAGGGCCAAGAGGAAATGAAGAATTCAATTTCTGAACTGAAGAGCACAGTACAAGGAATGAAAAGGAGGATCAATGAAGCACAAGACTGAATCAGCGAGCTGGAGGAAAAAGTAGAAAAAAATACCCAGAAAGAGCAAGAAAGGGAAAAGAGGCTCAGAAAGAATGAAGAGGGATTAAGAGAAATGCAAGACAATATGAAATGTAATAATATCCATATAATAGGGATACCAGAAGGAGAAGAAGAAGAGCAAGGGATAGAAAACCTATTTGAAAAAGTAATGATGGAAAACTTCCCTCATTTGATGAGAGAAAAAGTCACACAAATCCAGGAAACACAGAGAGTCTTGATTAAGAGGAACCCAAAGAGGCCCACTTCAAGACACATCATAATTAAAATGGCAACATTCCAAGACAGAGAGAGAATCTTAAAAGCAGCAAGGGAGAAAAAGGAAGTAACATACAAGGGAGCCCCAATAAGGTTAGCAGCTGACTTCTCAATGGAAACACTCCAAGCCAGAAGAGAATGGCAAGAAATATTCCAAGTAATGAGAACCAGAGGCCTGCAACCAAGGCTACTGTACCCAGCAAGGCTTTCAATCAAGATAGAAGGCCAAATAAGGAGCTTCCCAGGCAAAAGAAGTCTAAAAGAATACACCACCACCAAACCAGCTCTGCAAGACATGCTAAAGGGACTGCTTTAAGGAAAGGAAGGAAAAGTGAGAGAGAAAGGAACACAGGTATGAAAATGGCAATGAATAAGTACCTATCAATAATAACCTTAAACGTGGACTTCTGGCCAAGATGGAGGCGTAGGTGAACACACTGTGCCTCCTTGCACAAAGAAAATTAAAGACAACAAAGATTTAGAAACAAAAAAACAACCAGAACTGATAGAAAAATTGAACTGTACAGAAGTCCAACAACCATTCACCCAGACTGGTAAGAGGGGCGGAGTCGCAGCAGGGAAAAGTGGAAGTTGATGGACCCAGGTGCACAGGCAGCAGCGGCTGGCAGACCCCAGGCACACAGGTGGTGGCTAGCAGGTCCCAGGTGCACAGGTGGTGGCTGACGGACACCAGGCATGGGGTGGGAACGGTGCAGACCCAGTGAGGCCATGCAAGGTGGTTGGCTGACTAGGTGGTCCCACATTTGTGCCCAGATAATCCAGGAGAAGGGGAAGTGGCAGAAGGAACTGGAATCTGAGAGAGAGTAGAGCAAGGGCCATTGTTCCCACTCAAGCCCCACCCCCACGTACAGCGTCACTAACCCGCGACTGTGCTGCCAACCCCTGGGGAACATCTAAGGCTCTGCCCCTCACTAGGTAACAGCTGTGACCAGACCAGAAAAAAAAAAACCCAAAATGGCTCAAACCGGAGAACAAATCAAAGCCCCAGAGCCAATTTATCTAAGCAACCAAGAGATAGCCAACCTATCAGATACATAATTCAAAGCCCTGGTGATCAGGATGTTCACAGAATTGGTTGATTTTGCTCACAAATTAGATGAACAAATGAAGGCTACAATAAGTGAAATGAAGGAAAACGCACAGGGAACCAATAGCGATGGGAGGGAAACTGGGATTCAAATCAATGGAGTGGACCAGAAGGAAGAAAGAAACAAACAAACACAAAAGAAGGAAGAAACAAGAATTCAAAAAAAATGAGGAGAGGCTTAGGAACCGCCAGGACATCTTTAAACGTCCCAACATCTGAATTATAGGGGTACTAGAAGGGGAAGAGGAAGAGCAACCAGTGGAAAACTTATTTGAACAAATAATAAAGGAGAACTTGCCCAATCTGGCAAAGGAAATAGACTTCCAGGAAGTCCAGGAAGCTCAGAGAGTCCCAAAGAAGTTGTACCTAAGGAGGAACACACCAAAGCACATCATAATTACATTAGCCAAGATTCAAATGAAGGAGACAATTCTAGAAGCAGCAAGGGATAAGGGCATAGTCATCTACAAAGGAGTTCCCATCAGATTGTCAGCTGATTTCTCAAAAGAGACCTTGCAGGCAAGAAGGGGCTGGGAAGTATTCCAAGTCATGAAAGTCAAGGACCTATATCCAAGATTTCTCTATCCAGCAAAGCTTTCATTTAGAATGGAAGGAAAGATAAAGCGCTTCTCACACAAGGACAAGTTAAAGGAGTTCATCATCACCAAGCCCCTATTATACGAAATGTTAAAGGGACTTATCTAAGAAAAAGAACATAAAAAATATGACAGTAAAAGGACAGCAAATTCACAGATATTAACAATCTGACCTGAGATAAAATCAAACTAAGCAAACAAGTAGAACAGGAACAGAAACACAGAAATGGAGATCACATGGAGGGTTAGCAACAGGAGAGTGGGAGGAGGAGAGAGGGGGAAAAGGTACAGAGAATAAGTAGCATAGATGGTGGGTAGAAAATAGACGGGGGGAGGGCAAGAATAGTGTGGGAAAAGTAGAAGCTAAAGAATTTATGACACATGGACATGAACTAAAGAGGGGGAATGTGGGTGGGAGGGTGTATGCAGGGTGGAGGGGAATGATGGGGGAGAAATGGGACAACTGTAATAGTATAATCAATAAAATATATTAAAAAAGAGAAAAAAGAAAAGAAAAGGAAGATAAAAATATGAACACTAAAATGACAGCAAACTCACAGCTATTAACAACTGAACCCAAAACCCCCCCAAAACAAACTAAGCAAACAACTAGAACAGGAACAGCATCACAGAAATGGAGATCACATGGAGGGTTATCAGTGGGGGAATGGAAGGGGCACAGGGGGAGAAGGTACAGAGAATAAGTAGCATAAATGGTAGATAGAAAATAGACAGGAGGTGGGGTTAAGAATAGTAAAGGAAATGTAGAAGCCAAAGAACTTATATGTACAACCCATGGACATGGACTAAAGGGGGGGAATGTGGGTGGGAGGGGGTGTGCAGGGTGGGGGGAATAAAGGGGGGAATAGGACAACTGTAATAGCATAATCCATAAAATATAAAAAGGAAAGAAAAGAAAGTGAAAAAAATAACCTTAAACATAAATGGATTAAATGCTCCAATCAAAAGGCACAGAATAGCTGAATGGATAACAAAGCATGACCCACACATAGGCTGCCTACAAGAGACCCACCTCGGGACAAAAGACCTACACAGACTCAAAGTGAAGGGCTGGAAATAAATTTTCCAAGCAAATGGACAGGAAAAAATAGCCAGGGTAGCAATACTCATATCAGACAAAATAGAGTTAAAAAAAAAAGGGCCATAAAGAGAGACCCAGAAGTTCACTTCATAATGCTCAGGAGAAGAATCCACCAAGAAGACATAAACATTGTAAATATATATGCACCCAACATAGGAGAACCTAAATACATCAAGAAAATCTTAGAGGACTTCGAGAAAGATATTGACAGCAACACAATTATACTAGGGGATTTTAATACCCCACTGTCAAAAATGGACGGATCTTCCAACTAAAATATGAACAAAGATATTGTGGCATTGAACAATGCCCTAGATGAAATGGATTTAACTGATATACAGAGAGAGCGCTTCATCCCAAAGAAGCTAAAAAAACATTCTTTTCAAATGCACATGGGACATTCTCAAGGATAGACCATATGATAGGACACAAAACAAGCCTCAAAAAAATCAAGAAAATTGAAATCATACCAAGCATTTTCTCCAACCACAAGGAGCTGAAACTAGAAACAAACCCCAAGGGAAAAAACCCAAAACACTTAAACTCATGGAGATTGAATAGCATACTATTAAACAATGAATGGGTCAAGAATGAAATTAGGGAAGAAATCAAAAAGTTTCTGGAAACAAACAAAAATGAACTCACAACAACCCAAATCTTATGGGACACAGTGACGGCAGTCCTCAGAGGGAAATTCACAGCAATACAGGCATACCTAAAAAAAGATAGAAATATTTCAAACAAACAACTTAACCCTAAGCCTACAAGAACTCGAGGAACAACAACAAAGACAGCCCAGAGCAAGTAGAAGAAAGGAAATAACCAAGACCAGAGCAGAGTTAAATGAAATAGAGACTAAAAGCACAATTCTAAGGATCAATGAATCCAGGAGCTGGTTCTTTGAAAAGATAAACAAAATGGACAAGCCTTTAAGCAGGCTCATCAAGAAAAAAAGAGAGAGGACCCAAATAAACACAATCAGAAATGGAAGAGGAGAGATTACAACTGACACCACAGAAATACAAAGGATTGTAAGAAATTACCGTGAAGAACTGTATGCCAAGAAATTTGAAATCCTAGGTGAAATGGACAAGTTTCTAGAAAAATATAATCTTCCAAAACTCAATGAAGAAGAAGCAGAAAACCTGAACAGACTAATAACAGCAGATGATATTAAAGCAGTAATCAAAAAACTCCCAACACACAAAAGCCCTGGACCAGATGGTTTCACAGGAGAATTTTACAAAGCATTTAAGGAAGAGCTAACCCCTATCCTTCACAGACTATTCCAAAAAACCCAAAATGATGGAAGACTCCCAAACTTTTTTTATGCAGCCAATATCATCCTAATCCCAAAACCAGATAAAGACACAACAAAGAAAGAAATCTTCAGGCCAATATAGCTGATGAACATAGATGCTAAAATCCTCAACAAAATATTGGCAAACCACATCCAACAATACATTAAAAGATCATACACCATAACCAAGTGGGATTCATCCCAGGGATGCAAGGATGGTTCAACATTTGCAAATCAGTAAATGTAATACATCACATAAACAAAAGTAAAGACAAAAATCACATGATCATATCAATAGATGTGGAAAAAGCATTTGATAAAGTACAGCACTCATTTATGATAAAAACACTCAGCAAAGTGGGAATAGAGGGAGCATTCCTCAACATAATCAAGGCCATATATGAGACCTACAGCCAACATCATACTCAAAGGGCAAAAACTAAAATCTTTTCCACTAAGGTCAGGAACAAGACAAGGTTGTCCACTTTCACCACTTCTATTCAATATAGTATTGGAAGTTTTAGCCACAGCAATCAGACAAGAAAAGAAAATAAAAGGCAACCAAATTGGAAAGGAGGAAACAAAACTATCATTGTTTGTAGATGACATGATAGTGTACCTAGAAAATCCTATAGACTCAGCCAAAAAGCTGTTCGACCTAATAAATGAATTTGGCCAAACAGCCAGATACAAAGTCAATATCCAGAAATCAAAGGCATTTTTATACACCAACAATGAAACAGCAGAAGCAGAAATCAAGAAAAAAAATCCTATTTGATATAGCAAAAAGAAAAATAAAATACCTAGGAATAAACCTAACCAAGGAGGTAAAAGACCTGTATGCAGAAAACTACACAACACTGAAGAAAGAAATCAAGGAAGACACAAACAAATGGAAACATATACCGTGTTCATGGATCGGAAGAATTAACATCACCAAAATGTCCATACTACCCAAAGCAATTTACAGATTCAATGCAATACCTATTAAAGTACCAATGGCATATTTCACTGATGTAGAACAAACAATTCAAAAATTTATATGGAACCATAAACGACCTTGAATAGCTGCAGCAAGTTTGAGAAAGAAGAGCAGGGTAGGAGGGATCACAATACCTGTCACCAAACTGTATTACAAGGCCACTGTAATCAAAACAGCCTGGTACTGGCATAAAAACAGGCAGATGGACCAGTGGAATAGAACAGAGAGCCGAGAAATAAACCCAAGTCTCTATGGTCAATTAATATTCAGCAAAGGGGGCAGCAACATAAAATGGAGTAAAAATAGCCTCTTCGACAAATGGTGTTGGGAGAACTGGACAGCTACGTGCAAAAAAATGAAACAAGCACTAACTTACACCATACACAAAAATAAATTCAAGGTGGATAAAATAGTTACATAGAAGCCATGACACCATTAAAGTCCTAGAGGAGAACATAGGCAGGAAAATCTCAGATATTTCACACAGCAACATTTTTACTGATATGTCCCCTAAAGCAAGGGACATAAAGGAAAGAATAAACAAATGGGATCTCATCCAAATAAAAAGCTTCTGCATGGCTAAAGAAAACAGTATTAAAATAAAAAGAGAACCAACCATATGGGAAAACATATTTGCCAATGATACCTGAGACAAGGGTTTAATCTCCAAAATATATAAAGAAGTTATATGACTCCACTCTAAGAAGACAAGCAACCCAATTAAAAAAATGGGCAAAGGATTTGAACGGACACTTCTCCGAGGAGGATATGCAGAGGATCCAGAGACACATGAAAAGATGCTCAATATTGCTAGCTATCAGAGAGATGCAAAGTAAAACCACAATGAGATACCACTTCACACAGGCCAGAATGGCCATCATAAACAAAGCAACAACTAGTGTTGGAGAGTTTGTGGAGAAAAAGGAACCCTGGTGCACTCTTGGTGGGATTGCAGACTGGTACAACCACTATGGAAAACAGTATGGATTTTTCTCAGAAAACTTAAAATGGATCTGCCTTCTGAGCCAGCAATTCCACTGCTAGTATTATATCCTAAGAACCCTGAAATACCAATCCAAAAGAACCTATGCACACCAATGTTCATAGCAGCACAATTTACAATAGCCAAGTGCTGGAAGCAACCTAGGTGCCCATTAGTAAATGAATGGATCAAGAAACTATGGTACATTTACACAATGGAATTCTATGCAGCAGAAAGAAAGGAGCTCCTACCCTTTGTGACAGCATGGATCGAACTGGAAAGCATTATGCTAAGTGAAATAAGCCAGGCTGTGAAAGACAAATACCATGTGATCTCACCTTTAACAGGAACCTAAACAACAAAACAAACAAAGAAGCAAAATATAAACAAAGACACTGAAATAAAGAACAGGCTGACAGTGTCCAGAAGGGAGAGGGGAGGGTATTTTAGGGGAATTTCAGGGGAAAAGGGGAAGGGTTTACGGGAACAAGTATAAAGGACACATGTACAAAAACTATGGGGTGGAAATGGGAGGGAGGTGGAGAGGGCTGAGTGGGTGGTCTGGGATGGGAGTAAAAGAGAGAAAACTGTACTTGAGCAAAAATTAAAATAAAATTTGGAAAGAAAAAATAAAATAAAATTCTCAATTAAAGTCAGAGAAGGCAGAAAATAATAGAGGAGAGAAAGAAAGAACAAAATCAATGAATAGAAAACAGTAATGAATATGGTAGGTATTAATCCTACTATACCAATAAATACCTCAAAAGTGAATGGTCTCTATACCATTTAAAAGGCAGAGACTGACAGTGTGGCTAGGAAGCAGTATCCAACTATATGTTGTTTATAATAAAATCCACTTTAAATATAAAGACACAGATGGATTTAATAGTAAACAAACAATAGTTCTAAACAGCACATAGGTCAAAGAAGTCTCAAGAAAAATTAAAACATATTTGGAACTAAATAAAAATGTGAACACAACATACCAAATGTGTGGGATACAACAAAAGCAGTGCTTACAGGGAAATGTGTAGCATTAAATGCATATATTGGAAAAGAAGATGGAATACTACTTGACCACAAAAAGGAAGGAAATCTCACCTTTTGTGACAGCATGGATGGACCTGGAGAGTATTATGCTAAGTGAAATAGGTCAATCAGAGCTAGACAAGTACCATATGGTTTCACTTATATGTCAAATATAATGAGCAAAATAAACTAACAAAGAAAATAGAAACAGACTCATACATACAAAGAACAGACCTTCAGCTGTCAGAGGGGAGGGGGATTGGAGGGCTGAGTGGAAAAGATGAAGGGATTAAGAAAAAACAACAACAACAAAACCCCTAAACTAATGGACATAGACAACAGTACAATGATTACCAGAAGGAAAGGTGGGTGGGAGACATAGAAAAGGGTAAAGGAGGGATAAATGGTGATAAAAGGAGACTTGACTTGGGGTAGTGAACACATAATAAAATATATAGATGATGTATTAGAGAATTGTATAACTGAAACTTATATAATGTTATTAACTAATGGCACCCCAATAAATTCAATAAAAAATAAAAATAGCTCTGGCCAGTGTGTCTGAGTTGGTTGTGCGTTGTCCCGCAAACCAAAAGTTTGCTTGTTGGATTCCCAGTCGGGGCATACTCCTGGGTTGTAGGACCCATGCTCTGTCCCCAGTTTGGATGCTCGCAGAAAGCAGCCAATCAGTGTTTCTGTCTCCCATCGATGTTTCTTTCCCTCTCTTTCTTCCTCCCTTCCCCCTCTCTAAAATAAAATAAAAATAAAATATTAAAAATAAATATAAGAAATAAAAAGAAGAAAGAGCTAAAATAAATCATGTAATCTACCACTTTAGGAAACTAGAAAAAAAAAGATATATCTGGAATCAGACACAAGCATGGCCAGAGGGTCCAAGTACGCTGCATGAGGAGGAGATACCCCAGGTCATCCACCAAGTTGCCCCAGAGCGTCTCCTCAGCTTACACATGTGACCGCATGGGTGTAGTGGGTCCCCTATGACTAGCTGTTGGAGGAGTAAAAAGGCTGAACTTGATTCCAGCCAGCATAGGTCAACTTGGTACATAATGGATTATAGAGGTGGACCAGAAAGATAGCAGTGAAAGGGGAAATCTTCCTAGTGGGCAGAACTTTTGGTGGCACACTTGGTTATTTACTCTGTGTGGAAAGAGAAGTGGCCTATGATTAGAATATTTGTGGACTCAGACAGTAGTAAACAACAGGTTGGCTGATTGTTCAGGACCACGGAAAAGAAAATATCAAGGATAACAAGGTCTGGAGAAAAGGTACATAGATGGACTTATGGCAATGGGTAGAAAGCGTAAGTATCTTTGTAAATCATATTAACATGTATCAGAGAATGTTTATCACAGAAGAGACACCAAGCAACCACAAAGACAGAAAGACTTGGCCAGTTGACATCAGTCTCTCTGTCTTTGGCTACCAGAGTTCTGGCACAATAGGTACATGAATGGACTAGTCACTGTGGTAGAACTGGAGGCTATGCATGGGCCCAAGAGCTTCGGCACCCAGTAACCAAGGATGACACAGCTACTGCTGCTGCCCAGTGCAGAATAGCACTGTTCCTCAAGGAGAGGAACAGGTCTCTTTGTGGCAAGTAGTCCAATTGGATCCCTTCTATTTTGGAAAGACAAGTGATTTCATCTTGATTGGACTTGACATGTATTTTGGTCATGGGTTTGCCTTTCCTCCTTGCAGAGCTTCAGCCAGCACCTTATCTGAGTATTCATTCTACAGACATAAGATTCCACATAATAGTGGACCAAGAGACCCATGTTACAGGAAAGGTGGTGCAGCAGTGGGCCTATGACTACAAAATCTACTAGTCCTATCACATGCAGATTTCAACTTAATGGAGCATTGGAAAAGCCTGTTAAAGATGCCTCTGAGGAGCCAGCTTGGACATAATAACCAGTGAGAATGTGGTGCTACCTTCTAGAATGCAGCATATAATCTAAATCCATGACTATTGTACAGTGTGGTGTCTCTTAGGCAGAACACATGAGTTCAGCAAACCAAAGTTGGGAATAGTTCTTACTTTAATTCTCGGTAATCTCTTTAATTTGTGCTTCTCATCCCCATAACTTTGGACTGTGTGCATTTAAAGGTCTTGACTCCTAGAGGAGTGCTCCCACCAGTGGGCCCAGAAAAAGGACCATGAAATTTCAAACTATGGGCTACACTCAATCACAGTGGGATCCTCATGCAGAGAAAACAACAGTCAAGGAAAGGAATCACCATCCATCGAGTAACTAATCCTGGTCATCAGGAGGACGTAGAGTCACAAGAATTATATGGTAGGAGGATGTTTGGCACCCAGTAATACACTTATGTATCTCTTGGTGCACCTTTACTCAACTCTGAGGGCCAAGGGGTAAGTGCAGCAACCATAGCCTGACAAGAACGAAGCTCAGATTTCTCAGGGATGAAAACCTGGGTCATTCTACCAGGTGACTCACCTACATCAGCAAAGGTGCTGAGGGTGAGGGGATTCTAGGTTAGATAGTGGAAGGAGATGTTAAGTGGCCTTGAGACCAACTGCTATGGCAGGAGCCACAATTTGTCCCTATCATCTTCCTTTTATAAGTTTCTTTCGGGAATAGAGGTCTATCAGAATCCTGAATTTGCTTCTCTCAGAACTTATGCAAAGACCTCAGTGGTGAAAGGACTATCATGGAAGCTGTGGGGCACTACCCAGACCTCCCCTCTGGCCCTGCACTTCACAGCCAAAGTCCTCATCCCTGCAAGTGTTGGAAGTGTCAATAACTAACAGTTTGCAACTGAGTTCTCTCAGTGATTACCCTTGGCTGAGGAGGGCCACCTTGATCAAGGTCATATCCTCTTCCTTGGGGAAGTTCATGACCAGTGACTATCAACCAATGAAAAGTTTCAGAGGCCTAACTTCCTTGTCCCAATATGGGACATTTCTGCAGCATCATCTTCACTCCAGAGCTCCTCACCAGATCTGCTGAAGCCTTTCTTTTGATTGCATCACAGCTCAACTTCTCCCTCCTCCCAGTTCTGCTTTCTTCCCTCCTTCACCCATGTGATCTGGAGAACATACTTTCCACACACAAACCTCAGACTCAGAGTCTGCTTCCCACGGAAACCAACCTGCAACAATCTTAAGAGTTATACCTATCCCTTCTCATAACTTCATAAACATAACTAAGTTGCCTTTAAAATTCTCTTTGTTGTCCTCTGCTTATTTGGGGCCTTCACTTTCTTGATACTAATGCAACTTTGATACCATCATATTTTCATCCTTGGTCCTATGCTCTGCTTCTTACCTGTCCCATTTATCATAGAAATCAAGGGCTTATCCATGAGGTTCCTACACAGTCATACGAGTTTCTTTGGTGTGTTTCCTGCTACTTTATTAGGACCACTTGTAATAACCCAGTGAAAGTTACTTTTGTTCTTCCCAAACTTTGCAGCTGTGTTTCCTCATCTGCAAAAAAAAAAATGTGTCTATAAATTCTCTTTGAATTTTTTGTGTTCTACTCTTGTAAAGACTAGCATACATGTCTGACCCAGCCAGACACGTGGGATTAATTTCTCTTAAAATTCAAATGTCTAGAGGGCAAAAGGGGAGAAAAAGGGGAGCATTATAATAGAATAAAAAATAAATAAGTAAATAAATAAATATTCAAATGTCTAGACCTGCTCTAGTCATTTCCCCTACCCCTTTTACCTGCCATCCTCCAGAGTATGAGCCAACTGAGAAGCAAGACTAATAGGGCATTGGGAGTTTCTTAGCTATGAGTGGGATTCAGAAATATTCTGGAGCCCCCTTTCCCTGTGCGGGATGGTTGAACCCTCAGGGGAACTCTTTTAGGTGCTTGACTGTAGCCTCCATAGCTGACTCCTTGGTGTCTGAGCAGCCTGACTACAGGGCTTCCGCCAGGTTCCTGATTTTCATGTCAACCTCTGATGGGCCAGGCGCCAGTCCATTCCAGCTCAGCTGGTGGAGGCTCTGACCCTTCCTCCTAGTTTCTGCCAGCTTTCTTTATTTCTGTGTTTCTACTTTGACCCATATGTATATTTTTGGGCCAAAAGTGGCCAACAAGATGCCAGAAACTGTTTCCCAGAATGACACACTCTTGCTCTCACATCAGCCCTTCACACCAGTGCTGCCCCAAGTTGCTCCTGAATTCTCTACAACTGCACCTGAGTTCACACTAAGACCTTGAAACTGAACTGTCAGCATTTGCACTGTGAGCAAGTTCCCTGCCCAGTGCCAGCCACCTTGGCAAAATCCTTTCTCACAGTGAACCCATCACTTCAGCTAATATTCCTGCCTTGACAAATTAGTCCTTGTTAATGAGAATTAAGACTAGAGTAGTAGTTCCCTTGATTAAATCCATCACCCTCTGAAGGGTAAAATTGCTGGCCAAGCAAGTGACAAATTTTCCAGAATTTCAGCAATTTTCTTAATGTGACTTTACAGATTTAATTCAGCTTTAGATGTGACTAAAATATCTTGCATATTTAAAAGTTTTGTTGTGCACCATCTCAACATATAAATACGTGTGTGTGTATATATAACTTCCCATAATTATATTATTTAAATATTCCCTAATTTCAGATTTATAGATATTCGGATGGGTAGGTATCTCTTTTCAAAGCAAGAAAGGCTTGATTATTACAGAAAACAAATAATATTAATACACTAGCATAGAAATTACTTATATGGTAGACACTTTGACATCAACTATATACTAGAGGGGGGAGAACATCAAGTATCAAGAACCAAGGTGTTCTAAGAATTAGCAGGTAGATAATGACTTGTAATAAAGCATTAATTAAAAAACTACAGTAGTCTAATAACTAAAACACTTGTTGACTTTTCCAAGGAGAAATAAACAGCAGAGAAGGTATTATATTTTTTAGAATTTTCTACACTAAGATCTCACATTTGTAAATAGTTACTCAACATCATTAGTTAGCTTAATCTCTTAAGCAGATTATACCTCACCTGGCCCAATATTAAATTTCACTTTTATTCTGTAGCCCCACATATATATTCTGGCTCTGGATAATCCATAGTAGATGAGTTTCACGCAAATGAAAAATCATTTGCATGTGATGATGTTAGGAATAGTTTATAAGTTGCACAATTTAGCAACAAGCCTATACTTTAGAACAGTATCTTTCCTGAGCTCAGTCAGTGGCTGTGCTGCTTTCCCTCAAATCGGGATTCAGCTAAATGAGAAGCAATAGCTAGGACACCAGCTGGCTGATTCCCCCTTACCATGCTGGAATAATGACTTGAATTTAAGGAATAATATGTGAAGCAAGATAATTTAAGACCACCAAAGAAGTGACAAGGGAACCAGGGCACTGTCCAAAGAAGCCACCCTGGGTTCATTTTAATGGATTTCCGCCGATTCAAGGCAAAGCGTGGGCAGACTAAAGCTTCAGGGCCTCTTTAAAAAAAATTCAACCTAGGTACTCTGAGTCTGCTCTTAGAATTAAAAAACAAAACGCACATTAAAACCATCTTTATAATTCTATACTTGAGCCAGAGATTTGGAAATAGAAGCATCTAGACAAACTGGAGGGTAAGAGGAGGGATAGAGCTATCATCTAACTCAAGGTTTCACGAAGCAGAAGCAGGGAACCCACCAAGTCACTCAAGTTCTCCACACACGCTTGCGGGAGAAACCGTTGACTTTAATAGAGGTCGGTCTTTTTCATGATACGAAGAAACTCTTCCTCATTCACTTCGCCGTCTCCATCCCGATCTGCTTCGTCGATCATTTCCTGTAGTTCCTCATCAGTGAGGTTTTCCCCCAACTCGTTGGCTACACGCTTTAGGTTTTTGAAAGAGATCTTCCCAGTTTCATCATCATCAAAGAGCCTGAAAGCCTTCAGAATTTCTTCTTTGGTGTCTTTCTCGGCCATCTTTTGAGTCATCACAGCCAAGAAGTCATTGAAGCTGATTTTCCCCGTGCCTTCCTTGTCCACCTCGGAGATCATCTTCTTCATCTCTTCCTTCCTGGGCTCGAAGCCCAGCGCTCTCATGGCCACCTTCAGCTCCTTCACGTCGATGGTGCCACTTCCGTCGGCATCGAAGAGGTCGAAGGCTTCACGAACTTCTTGCTTCTGATCTTCAGTGAGTTCCGGCTTAGGACCCACCTTTCTTTTCTGGCTGCTAGGGGCCACACTTTGCTTCTTAAAGCTGGAAGCCATTCTCCTGCAGTGGCCGTTACCTTTTTAACGGAGCCACAGCAATCCCTGCGCTCGCACCAGGGCACGTGGGCGCGGGGCCTCCCCTCATTCATTCTCAAAACCTTTCCTCAGGCTCTCCCAGTGAGGCCCAGCTCACCAAGCCTGTCATAGCTGCAAGATCGTATTTCATTATAATCCGAAGCTCCCTTAGTGGTTACCCAGTTTCTACGAGCTGAGACCTGCTTGGCAATAACTGCCTGAAGCCCCAGTTTTCTTCTATAATGCACTGGCACTTGCTAGTCTTTCCAGGCCATTTGTCAGGACCTGTAGAACCAGGTTGACAGGGTTATTAAGAGGTTCTTCCTCTCTCCTTTTTTATACTATTTTTTTAAAAAACCCTCTTCATCTGAGGTTACTTAGTGTAAATTTAGGATAATCAAGATCGGGTTTGATCCCATGGCATTAAGTGTAGAAGAGAAGGAAGGGAGAATATTAAAAGTCACACCATGTGTTCAAATTGACATAAATGGAAAACAGATAAAATGGAAAAAGTTATGCATAAAATTTGCAGAAGTTTGTCTCCTGACATTACATTCAACAATAATAAAACTTCACTAGTTTATTTGGCATACACTGAAATATGAAATATAATACCCAAATGTATGATTTACTTTCAGTGTTTCAATTTTATATACTCAGTATAATTGCACTCAAATAACAGTCATAATTTCATTCACTAGGCTTTTCATTTGGAGAGCAGGGTTGGAGTAGTGCATTCAGGTATTCTGGCATTTAAAAACAACTCCAGCAGCATATTAATCTCACTGTTTATCATCCAATCATGCTGTGCCGAAATTCCACTCTGATTGCCCTGCTTTGGCAGTGGACATGGGCAGATGATGCAGAGGATGCTGGGACTCAAAATTGCCTCCTGAGAATGGAGAGGAGAAGGAAAAATAGAAATTTGGGCGGTGAAAAAAGAGAAAAAAGTAAACCCATAAAAATTGCCTTGAGAATTGCTTTATATTTCTTTAACCTTTTTTTTTAACAGTTTAAAAAATAACCTTTTTTATCGTTATTCCCCTCCTCCCCAAAATCAGCTTACTCAGTTTGTTACAAGAGAGGGCATTTTCAGAAGTTTTTATTGAAGAGCTTTCGTATCCCCAGCATCTAGAACAGTGCTTGATGTATAGTAGGCAAATGAATAAATGAATGATAATGTTGGTCTTAAAATACTTCTGAATTGTCAGAATAAAACCAACAAATAAACACCTCAACAGTTTTAATTGTGCTAAGAATATTCTACAAATTCTGGTTTTTTAATTAGGGATCAGGTTTTATTTGACATGCTCAATTAGCCAGATCTCACTACCTGCCCTAGTCTATATGTGATGTAATGGACAGAAGGCCCTGGGCACAGCGTTTCTAAAGGTCAAGAAACTTACTTTGGGACCCAGGGACCCACCCACCCTAAGCTGTTGCCACAGAGAGTGTCAATGCAAAGTGGACTTGGGCAAGTAGACACTCCAGCTGCCAGTCTTTCAACAAAGCAAATCCTCATGCTTTCTTTACCAGGTGGAGAAACCTGGGATCTTATCCCAAACCCATGTCTTATCTCTGTGCGTGAGAAAGTCAGTTAACCTCCCAGACTCAGTTTAAGCACCTGCAAATTAGGCATAATAATACAGCTTCCTAATACAACTCCTATGCATGTTTAAGGAGCTACTCCAGGGGCAATTCCCCAGTGGGGTCACAAAGGACTTGGAAATTGTTGGTTGAAGCTGAATTCCTCCTAGACATTGTTCACTTCTTTTGACATCCATTCCTCTGCTCAAATTCAAGCCAAGCTATGCTGTGTTGGGAAAAACGAAGGAGAGAGGCTGCCTTATACAGAGCTACATTTGGGCCAAGCTGAGCTTACAGCACAATGGTTGTCATAGTTTCCAGATGTGTGCAATCAACAGTCACAACTGAAGGCCACCAAGAACTTCCTTCATAGAAAACAGTGCCTTCAGCCAGTCAGCTCTTGGTGAGGAGATACTTTATGTTCATAATCTATGTTCGTAATCTGATTTTAAAAGGAAGGGAAATTTACATTGATTATGTGCCTAAGATTGAATTTGCTCCTCTCATCTGCTGTCCTTTTTAATCCTTGACATTATTTCCCATTTTGCAGATTTAAAAAAAAAATGAGGTCCAGGAAAAATCTGTAACATATCCAGCAGTACACAGCCGACAATAAATGGTGGCTCTGGGATTTAAACCTTGGCCTGTCTGAGTCCAATGCTGAGGCTTTGTTTACAGCATGCTGCCTTTTCCAAAAGTTGATACTATTACTAAAATGTAATATCACCGGGAAGATACAATCTGATTTTCTTCCCTAATAACAATAATTAAATACCTCGCTTAGAAATGTTTAACAAGATTTTGTAGAATCTCACACAGGGTCCCATTCTAGGGCAATTCACCAAGAGAAAGAGCAATATACTTGATATTTACATTCATTCTTTAATTTTGCTTCATTTCATTCCCTGCTTTCAGCTCCAAGTATAAGCTCAGTGGGAAGCAGTCTGGGCTAAGTGCTTTTAATTGGCTTTAGCAGTAGTCTATGTAGTGCTTGTGAAAATCAGTTTAATTCCTTTACTGTCACTTTTCAAATTCTAGTAAGACTGATATAAAGCAAATGAGATGTCCTGGAATATCAATGGATCTGAAGAATTTTGTTTTGTTTGGTTTTTGCTCTTAAGTTCTTTGTACAAGAATGTCCTAGGTAATATACTAAATCAGTTGTTGATTATCTGAGAGAGGGGAAAAGAGGTGGTTGTTTAAATTTGGTCATGGAAGCTTAACAGCTGGAAGGGGGAGAAAGAGGTGCTAGAATTTCACAACAGAGTCTGGGGTCAGCTGAGACCAAGAGAAAGGACCCATGCAGCTTGCTTATTCTAATTATTTGGTTTTCCATTTGAATTGCATAGCATGAAAAAGGTGAGCCTCAGGAGCCTTTTAAAATTTAAGTTACACTCAGCAAATTCAGCACATTCCAAGTGCCACCCAAGGCAGAAAACATGCATAATAAAGTTCCTTTATTGCTGCCTATTTACTTTCCAACACATGCAAACAGAGAAAATACAAATGTTTGACACTGCTTCTAAGCAGGACAACTGTGCTGAGGTGGTGCAGGGGTGACCCCCAAAACGACAACACAAACTAAACTATTTATTCCTGAATTTGTGGAGCCATTTACAAGAAATGGACCGAGCAGCAAGAGTTTTACAATCCCTGTGGTCTTTGAATGAGATTTTGAAGTCCAGTACAGTGACTCAGCCCAGGACGTTTTGGCAAGCCTGGGGACAGACTTAAGTGTCCAGCCAAGGGTTACATAATTTCTCATTCCATGAACCCCAGAAATAAAGAAATACTCTTCTCAGATACATAAGCAAACTGTGTTTTAGAAAAGAATTTACCAGAATCTCATAGTGTTTCTCAAACTTTCACCCAAATACTCCTAATAAGGAAGGGGATTTAAAGCACCCCCTTGGGACCCAGAGAAACATTTGGAAAAAGCCTATACCAGCAAGAAATGTTTTTTATCATCCTGTGTTTTATCTTTTAAAAAATGACTTGCTCTGCTCCATAGCACACTTGCTAGTTTTATTATGGTTTTGAATGACTGACCATCGAGCAAATTTGATTCCCTCCCCAAAAATGTACTGTACTTATGTTGCGACTTTAAGTGTACCCTCAGGATATGACCAGGGTTTAGCAGAACATTATATGCTTTAGCAAACTCAGATGTGGGATCTAATGTGGAGCTTGAGGTGAAAAAAACAAAGATCAACCATATTCTCCTCCCCACCCAATCAAGTTCCTCTCCATTTATACATCATTTGGATTTGGGAATCAAAGAAGAGGGAGGTAGGAAGTGTGAGGAGGAAAGGAAGGAGGACAAATGATTCTCCAGAGCACTTTGAACTTGAGAAGTGAAGAAATGCATGCCATAAAAGAATGACTGTTCACTTTTCCCAAAGCCCAATCAACCCAATTTAAACATTGCTTAGATGGAAAAAGCTGAGAAAAAGCACAATCTATGTTGATAAAAACTCAATGCATAAGCTCATAGGATTTATGATCCAGCAGTTCACCACCCTGTAAGAAATCTACAGAGCCCACCAAGTGCAGCCATGCAACAGAAAATGCAGAATCAAGAGACTTGAGAGTGGCTTATGTGGATTTTTAAAATATCTCAGAGACTAAGCTATTGGTATACTTTTTGATCTACCTTTTTTTCATTCTCCAAGAGACTCAGCATCTGAAGCTGATTCCTCTGTTAACTGAGAAAAATGTCCTGCTCACTGAAAGTGGAAATATAATCCAGCAAACCAGGGCATGTGCATGTGGCATCTTGATCCATGAACTAACAATTAGTATTGAGGGAAACAGGTTTTTATTTACAAGATTCCAACCTTGGGGGGTCTGAGAGCACTCCCGTTCAGAGCTCTGTTCTTTCATGAGACCCAGCACTTCCCTTGCTCCCCTCAGGCTGAAAACCAAAAACATGCCCAGTAGTTCCCCATATGCTTATCTGTTCTTCAGCCAGCTGTGCAAAGGGTTCTCTATCTCCTCTGGAATGTACACTCGTGGGTTTCAAAGTTGCTATCCTCTCACAGCAGCTCTCTCCTTCAGGATCTGGGGTACACTGTCCTCAGCCTCCATGTAGTACTCCAGGAAAACATGTGCTGTTTTACACTGGATCATGGTGAAGTCTGGCAAGGCACACATCCCAAGAAAGTGGCTTCTCTGTACATCCTTCAGAGAAGCAAAAGTCTATGGTCTCAGCATTCCCGGCCACAATTCATCATTCCAGGAATCTCCCATGAATCTGTGCTTGGTTAGGCAGGTCCCTGCTATTCTCAGCTCCACCAGCTTTGCCAGCATCTTCTTGAGGCAGACTTCCCAGAATGTCTCTTCTTTCTTACTCCAGCTCCTACTCACTACAGGCTGGCATGCCTGCTTCCTACTCTACAGTCCACATAGCTGCCTCTCCTCATAGCTTCCTCTTCCTTACTACACCTGGCATAATGCTGACTACTGACCAGCATAGCTTCTTGTTGCTTCCTCATTACCCCATGGAAGACCAGCCCTCTCTCTGCCCACCCTTATGTTAAATCCTGATCCAGGGCTTCCTATGTGACCTCATCTCCAGCTCCTCCCACAATGTGCTACATTTGCCAGTCCCCCTGTACTTTTTACATTCTTTTAGCTGCCATCTTTAATCATAGCAAGAGGGACTCGTGACACAAGGGTCTCCACCTCCCTTGGCTATGTCATGAGTTCCTCAATGCTCTTAAAGTCACATAGTTCTTTTGCCTTGGGCAGTGGCACAACTATTAACTAGCTATCAACTTGCCATAGATATGCAAAGTATCTTAATTGCTGTATTGTCTACTCTCCCTTCCCCATCCCCCAATCATGTGCTGTGCAAGATATTCTCAGGGACCCCCATTCTGCACCCCGTTACAGAAAGGTTAAAACCCCACAGGGGTATTAGTAACACAGAATGAGCCAAGTGAACTGCATGTTAAGGTATATTTAAAGATTAACAGACACCTGGAGAGTTTGTACACTTTTAAAATACACTTAAATTGAAATTAAAAGACAAAACAAACAAAATAACTGTGCAGGCCCAAGAAAACAGGTCAGGGAGAACTTGGCCTATGGGTTGCATGTTCTTACTCCAGATCTTCTACTCCTCCTTCCTCTCCTTCTTCTTACTCTAAAAAAGAGTTTATTTATTTACTTTTTACAGAGAGGGTAAAGGAAGGAGAAAGAGAGAAAAAGAAACATTGTTATGCAAGAGAAACATCAATCAGTTGACTATTCCCAACCAGGGACCTGGCCCATAACCCAGTCATGTGCCCTGACTGGGAATTGAACTTGCAGCCTTTTTGTTTGTGAGATGGTGCCTAACCCACTGAGCCACATCAATCAGAGCCTTCCTCCAGTTCTTATATTGACCACTTCTTCTCTTGGGGTTCAATTAGTAGGGATACTTCTTAGAGAAAATGACAGAGACAGAGGAAAAATTGAATTCTAGCCCAAAGTCCTTTCATACTTGGTTCCTTTAGCCCATCATAAATATCTTATTGAAGAATAGATCATGCTACAGGAACAGCTCATAGAGGAAAGTGAACTACTGCAGATACAGCAATTAATCTGTTTGGTTCCCTCTTCTGAACTAGCTTGAAAGGAAAGGAGCCCACGATGCTCACCATGTCTCTGTGTCCTTTTTACCAGCACCCCTTTTGTCCCAGAGAGTCCCTGTGATTGGCAGTGAGGCTGATCTGGGTACAGTCTTGGAAGCTATTCCTGAGGTCCTATGCAAGGTACAGTGAGGGATAACTTGGGACTGTGACTTTCTTTCATATATGAAACAACAGCCATGTTTTCAGAAATCTGCTCCCAATGCATTGGGAATTGGAGAAACCAAATGAAAATGACAGTAACGTATGCCTTTTATGAAGAAAGCACTTGCATTAACAAAAATTTTCCGAGAAGTGAATTTCAAATAAAAATCCATTTTATAACTGCAATGTACATTTAAAACTAAGCTTCTCAACTAAATTACAGTTCTATTGCATTTTGAAGTTGAGCAGTTGTGTCAGCAAACAAAACATCAAAAGAAACCAATAGGTTATCTTAGTTTCCTCTAAAGCAGCAACTAGAAATCCTTTCCTCAACAAGTAATCATATTACAGCTCCCTCTTGCCAAGCTTGCAAATAGGAAAGGGGGTGCAATTAGAGCAGGAGGAGTGGATGTCTCTCTCATCTTTTCCAACTGGCAGCTGACCATCGCCATGGAAACTATTCATTTAGATGTTGTTCAAACATCTTTTGAACTCAGTGGATTCAGTACCTAGAATTGATGGCCTTCCTACTTTTCATCATGTTCTGTGTCTGCCCCTTTACGCCTACAAAGTCATTTCCAAATTCCTTTGGTTTCTGGATCATTGTTACCTGAAATCCATTTTTTTTTAATCTTTGACACCAGTCAGGGTTCCTTTTACCCTGAAGAGCTGTGCATGAGTCACAGCTTAGATGGGAAACTGGGTCATTTCTTGGGGTATTGTTTTCACTTACACCTCATACAAAGTATTTGCCTGCCAGGGTCATTTCAGGCCCTGTTGCATTAGTGTGAGCCCATAGTTTGTTAATTTTAAAGTTGCTCACATCCTCCCTAAAACATATTTCATACAAGAGCTTTGAAATATAATATTTTAAGGATGACAGATGGGAATGAGGCAAGGGGAGAAAGAGGAAGCAAGTGAGCTCTCAGATATAAACTCACACCTCAAACTCATCTACCAAGTTCAGTTGAAAAAGGCAGGGAGGATATGAATCTCACCACAGACTTGTCTTTGTGAACTTATCAAAACTGTGAGTATTCAGCAAATCCTTAGGAAGTAGAAAACAGTATTTAGCCTCATCTTCTGCTTTAAAATAGAAAATCTTAATTTCTCAACACAGTCAAATTTTTAAAAATAATTTTATTGATTACACTATTACAGTTATCCCAATTTTCCCCCTTTGCTCCCCTCCACCCAGTACTCCCCTTCCCTCCAGCAATCACCTCCCACTTAATTCATGTCCATGGGTCACGCACATAAGTTCTTTGACTTCTCCATTTTCTGTACTATTCTTCACACTCCCCTGTCTATTTTGTACCCACCAATTATGCTTCTTAATCCCACACCTTTTCTCCCACTCTCCCCTTTCCCCCACCCAGCTGATAACCCTCTAAATTTTCTCCATATCTATGATTCTGTTCCTGTTTTGGTTGTTTGCTTAATTTGGTTGTTTTTTAGATTCAGTTGTTGATAGTCGTGAATCTGTTGCCATTTTACTGTTCATAGTTTTTTTTAAAAATTTTAATTGTTGTTCTTATAGAGTTACTGTCTTTTACTCCGATCCCAGCCTACCACCCCAACCCTCCCCACCTCCCTCCCATATCCACCCCCCATAGTTTTTGTCCATGTATCTTTCACACTTGTTGCTCCAAACCCTTCCCCCTTTCCCCTGAAATTCCCCTAAAATTCCCTCTTCTCTCCCCTCTGGTACATGTCAGCCTGTTCTCAATTTCAGTGTCTTTGGTTATATTATGCTTGTTTGTTTGTTTTGTTGATTAGGTTTCTGTTAAAGGTGAGATCACATGGTATTTGTCTTTCACAGCCTGGCTTATTTCCTTTAGCATAATGCTCTCCAGTTCCATCTATGCTGTCGCAAAGGGTAGGAGCTCCTTCTTTCTTTCTGCTGCATAGAATTCCATTGTATGAATGTACCACAGTTTTTTGATCCATTCATTTACTAATGGGCACCTAGGTTGCTTCCAGCACTTGGCTATTGTAAATTGTGCTGCTATGAACATTGGTGTGCATAGGTTCTTTTGGATTGGTGTTTCAGGGTTCTTAGGATATAATCCTAGCAGTGGAATTGCTGGCTCAAAAGACAGACCCATTTTTAGTTTTCTGAGAAAATTCCATACTGTTTTCCATAGTGGTTGTATCAGTCTGCAATCCCACCAACAGTGCACTAGGGTCCCCTTTTCTCCACAACCTCTCCAACTCTAGTTGTTTGTTGCTTTGTTTATGATGGCTACTCTGGCTGGTGTGAAGTGGTAACTCATTGTGGTTTTATTTTGCATCTCTCTGATAGCTAGCGATACTGGGCATCTTTTCATGTGTCTCTGGATCCTCTGTATGTCCTCCTTGGAGAAGTGTCTGTTCAAGTCCTCTGCCCTCTTTTTAATTGGGTTGCTTGTCTTCTTAGAGTGGAGTCATATAACTTCTTTATATATTTTGGAGATTAAACCCTTGTCTGAGGTATCATTGGCAAATATGTTTTCCCATATGGTTGGTTCTCTTTTTATTTTAATACTGTTTTCTTTAGCCATGCAGAAGCTTTTTATTTTGTTGAGATCCCATTTGTTTATTCTTTCCTTTATGTCCCTTGCTTTAGAGGACATATTAGTGAAAATGTTGCTGTGTGAAATATCTGAGATTTTCCTGCCTATGTTCTCCTCTAGGACTTTAATGGTTTCATGGCTTATATTTAAATCTTTTATCCACTTTGAATTTATTTTTGTGTATGGTGTAAGTTGGTGCTTGAGTTTCATTTTTTTGCACGTAGCTGTCCAGTTCTCCCAACACCACTTGTTGAAGAGGCTATTTTTACTCCATTTTATGTTGCTGCCCCCTTTGTCGAATATTAATTGGCCATAGAGACTTGGGTTTATTTCTGGGCTCTCTGTTCTATTCCACTGGTCCATCTGCCTGTTTTTATGCCAGTACCAGGCTGTTTTGATTACAGTAGCCTTGTAATACAGTTTGGTGTCAAGTACTGTGATCCCTCCTACTTTTCTCTTCTTTCTCAAACTTGCTGCTGCTATTCAAGGTCGTTTATGGTTCCATATAAATTTTTGAATTGTTTGTTCTACATCAGTGAAATATGCCATTGGTACTTTAATAGGTATTGCATTGAATCTGTAAATTGCTTTGGGTAGTATGGACATTTTGGTGATGTTAATTCTTCCGATCCATGAACACGGTATATGTTTC
>PVKU01012989.1:0-31721 GCA_004027475.1 Anoura caudifer | reverse complement strand
CAATTCCACTGCTAGGATTATATCCTAAGAACCCTGAAACACCAATCCAAAAGAATCTATGCACCCCAATGTTCATAGCAGCACAATTTACAATAGCCAAGTGTTGGAAGCAACCTAGGTGCCCATCAGTAAATGAATGGATCAAGAAACTATGGTACATTTACACAATGGAATTCTATGCAGCAGAAAGAAAGAAGGAACTCCTTCCCTGCGCGACAGCATGGATGGAGATGGAGAGCATTATGCTAAGTGAAATAAGCCAGGCAGTGAAGGACAAATACCATATGATCTCACCTTCAACAGGAACCCAGTCAACAGAACAAACAAACAAGCACAATATAACCAAAGACACTGAAATGGAGAAGGGGTTGATAGTCACCAGAGGGGAGAGGGGAGGGAATTTCAGGGGGAAAGGGGAAGGGTTTGGAGCAACAAGTATAAAGGTCACATGGACAAAAACTAGCGGGGGGTGGAAATGGGAGGGGGATGGGGAGGGCTGGGGCGGTGGGCTGGAATGGGAGAAAAGACAGAAAACTGTACAAGAACAGCAATTAAAATAAATTTAATAAAAATAAAAATAAAAAAATAGAAATATTAAAAAAAATAAAAGAGCAGGAAATAAGGTCACAAAGATCTGCCAATCTGAGGTTCTGAGTGAAGAGACCCATTCTTAGGACAGTGCTCTGGTGTCATGGAGCCTGCCTCACTTAGCATTTGGTTATGTCCACCAGGCTATATTTGCACATAAGGCATGGTGATGTGATTTGGCAATTTGAACAAGAAAAATGCAGAGATCCATATTTTTGCTGACTGGTACAGGTTGTCAATTTAAAATATACCTCCCCCAATTATAAAGGCACAGAACTTAGACCATCATATTATTTGTATTCCATGTCATTTTTATTTCTATGAAAAGAAAGTAAATCTGTTAAGGAGGCATGCCCACTCTCACAATGGTATAAAGCTATCTTTCAAACTGCCTTCAACCATTTCTGCAAAAAAAAGAACTTGCCTCTATAATGTTGTCTAGCCGTTGTTTTCAGGAAAAGAATTAAAAGTATTCTTAAAACCCACACAGGCGTGAATTGCTGGAAGGCAAAAGTTAAATTTTCTCCAACTCAGTGAACCATCCCTTGGTTTGTATTCAGCATGGTACGTAATAGTGGCACAAGTACTAGATCCTAAAAAAAAAAAAAAAAAAATGTACAACCCATGTTTAAAGAACCCCTTTCTGCGTATTTGCTGGACAGTGGGCACCATAAAAAGTATTTTAAATGTTATCAGGTTCAGAAATGTTCATTTTTGCCTCCATGTATAGTCAATTCACATTTGAAGTGTAAATATCAAGCTTCAATTGAATTTTGTTCACATCACCTTTGTGTTCTTCTTGTCTAAAGTCTTTTTTCTTTGAAATTCCTAATTGCTTTTGCTTTATACAGCTTCATAATGAGTCAATCAAAATCCCTATTTAATAAAAGCACTCTTGTGTGCTTGAAACTTTAAGTTTACATTTAAAGAACAGATCCTTTTGAATATCACTGGCTTAGGAGAACAGATGCTGACATTCACCAGGGAGAGAGGCAGTGAGAAATTTTCAAAATAAGATTTCAGCAGAAGGCAACTACAGTGAGACCAGACCTTTCAGCCTGTTTATCATAGCGCTTGCAGTTTCTGTGTCAAGGCAGGTGAACAATAATAAATATCCAACCAAGGTAGTTCATTTGTATTCGGAACATTTGAATAAATAAGAAGTTAAAAGTCCATGCAGGCTTTTGTTCAAAGGGAAACTCCAGCCATTTTCCTCAACTCAGCAGTCTGAAAGTTCAAAAGATAGGAAGAGCTTCTTGCCAAGACTAAACTCTGATAAATATTTGAAAGTAAAATTTAATTACAAACTGGCATTTTGGTGACAGCTTAATATAGTTAGAGTCTTGCTATAAACAGTGAAAGAGGGTTAAAATTATGTGGGTGACTTGACTCCTTCTGCTTTACTCTCTACCAAACTTTAGAAGTATAATAAAGTCTTCTAATATTGACTTCTGATTTCTGTTTAACAATTATTGTGTATTTGGTTTCTATGATAATTGAAAAATTAGACAAATTCACAGGATACAAAAATGAATATATATGCCATCTCTATATCTGTCCCCTCTAAAACAAATCCTTCTCTGAACTGAGTTTTGTACATAATAAAATATGCTAAACTATTTCTGGACTTCTACCTAAGTTATGTAGATTATTTCCAAAGGGCTAAGTTATCATCAACAATATAAGACAATTCACTTGCAAATAAAAAGAAAAATTACCTTTGATACAATGATAAATTAAGAAATAAGAGATGTCTGTCTAAAATAAATCTGATTTTGTCACTCCTCTCTTTAAAATAATCTTTTGGGCTCTCTCTTGCCAGTAGAATAAAATCCAAAACACCTTAGTTTGGCCATTAAGGCTTTTCATAACAAAATACACAACAAAGATTTATTGAGCACCCAGTGCATCTACACACTGTATGGGGCACCATGGAAGGTGCAAAGAAGAAAAAGGCATGGAGATTGGCCCCTAGAAGTTCACAGCCAATGAGGAAAATAGGTATGCTTTTAAATACATGCACCTGTGGTAACTATAATAATGGAAATTTCATCAAAATTATGGAAGAGAGGGAACAAGAGAGACTAATTAAATGATTAGTTATTTGCTATATGACCCAGTAATTTCACTACTTTACCCAAAAGAACTGCAAACAGGTATTTAAGCAAATACTCACTCATGAATGTTCCCAGAAGCACTATTCACAATAGTCACAAGGTAGAAACAAACAAATATCCATCAGCTGGTGGGTGGATAAATAAAGTTGGTATACTGATGCGGACTCTGCCCAGCGATGTCCGAGGTGTTGTGGATGTGATGAACAAATTCATACAGACTGCAGAAGTCCTGTGGAGAAAAGGGACAGCATGGCCACTCTCTGAGTGAGAGAGTGCCCCAACCCTTGCCCAGACAGGCTTTTATTGCTTTCTGGGAGCAGTATATCAAGGAAGGTCCCCATTCATCATATCATTGACAGGCAGTAATGATCAAACAATAGATAACATTCAAAGAACTATGAGGGCTTATTCTGAGTCAGGGTCAGTTAGCTAAAGGGCCATAAAACTTTGGAAAACAAACTCATTTTATGTTTGGACCCTTATCAGAAAATTGAGGACATTCTTAGCAAAGCAGGTTTCACAGGATTTTATGCATTTTTTCTTAGGCCTGATTACCCCAGGGAACCTGCTCTTTCCAGCACAGGGCTGTACCCACCTCTGGCATTGTTTCAGGCTTAAGTCAGGCAGGGGAAGGAAGGCAGCCAAGAGCTTAGGAGACTTCTTACAGACAGAGTGAGGACTCAGACTATGTGAAAGCCAAGGGGTAAGGGTTCCCTTTTACTATAGCCCCCCAAATCCTTCCCTGAGGGCCCCTTTATGACCATGCCTGTCTTAGGTCATCCCTCCCTTGAGGAATCTTACCCATCATTGGCTAATCAGTCATCCACCTGGGGCCAAGAAGGATGAAGTAAAAGGGGGCAGAGGCAGTGCTCCTGCCAGGAAGATAAGCTTTGCCTCCTTAGTGGCTTATGTTCCTAAGGTCCTTTAGTCATAGAGGGTTACAGCTTCTGAAATCAGGCAGGACATTTCCCAACAGTATACTCATGCAATGGAATATTATTCAGTCAAAAAAGGAGTAAAATTCTAATATTTGCTACAACATCAATGAACCTTGAAAACATCTTGCTAAATGAACAAAGCCATACACTAAAGGTCACATATTGTATGAGTTCATACCCAGAATAAGTAAATCCATAGAGACAGAGAGTAGATTAGTGGTTGTCAAAGGCAGGGAGTAGGTGGACTGCTTAATGCACATATAGGGTTTCCTTTTAGGGTGATGAAAATGTCTTAGGACACTGTAGAGGTGATGATTGGCCAGCACTGTGAATCTGCTAAATGCCTCCAAATTGTATACTTTAAATAGTTAATGGCTACCCTGTATTATGTGAATTTTACCTCAATTAAAATAAAAGATTAGTTATACAGAGTATAGATAGTAGAATGGAGAAAGCTTCACCCAGAAAGTCTATATTGAAAAAGTTGGAATTTTGACATAGTGATGGAATTGGGAAGAGCTTACCAGAAGCAAGAACCTTATTGGCAAAACCCCACTGAGAAATGGAGTTGGTGTCCCTGACATGTTGAATTATATTTTCTTTCTGAGTGTGGTGCTGTGGTTAGTAACTGCCCACTGCTCTTTGATCAGATGTGCTTACTTTGAAGGTATATTGTTCTGTTGATTAGATTTTGAAAGACTTGTACCTCTTTTCCAGATCTGTGCGTTTCAGATGGTACCAAGGATTTTACCCTGCTGGCTCTCAGCCAGTGACATGGGCCATTGATAATGTCTACATTGGTCCCCAGTGTGAAGAGATGTGTAATGGACATGGGAGTTGTATCAATGGAACCAAGTGCATATGTGATCCTGGCTACTCAGGTCCAACCTGTAAAATAAGCACCAAAAATCCTGATTTTCTCAAGGATGATTTTGAAGGTTATCTTTTCTTATAAATTATATGTAACTTTGTGAAGGAATTTACATATTAAACACAGGGTGTAATATAAAAGTGATCATTAAGTTCTACACTAATATTTCATTATTTATCACTACAATTGAAACCACCCAAGTCTTCATTTAGTTCTGAATTTGTAGGGTTCCATTGTTGAAACAATGGCCATTGAGAGTGAACAAGAACATAATTGAGAAAAACTAAGGTTATTTTCATCACTCTCTTTCACATGTAGTTTCTCAATAATGGTAATTTTATAAAATTTCTATGGAGGAATAATCTTCTTGGGTGGAGGGAACAAGTTTCCAGAATACAAATTCCTTTCATTACTTCATCACCAAGCCATTAATTACCCTCTTATCACTTTCTGTATCTCAGTTATACCTAGAATCTAATGTCATTACATGTGAAGATAAGACAAAAAATGTATATGATGTAATAATTAAAATTATTCTCAATTATATATTCTTTGGATATGCACTCTATGCATATCCATAGTTTGGATAAAACTATGGGACAATATCCTCATAAAAGAAAGTCTTAAACAAATGTTATAACTATCTGTGCTAAAATAGTGGGATTAAAGATTTTTTCTTTTTCCCAAGGAACATATAAAATTGTTATATTTATGGTTTTTAGGTATATTCTAACATTATATTTAGGTATATCAATACATTATTTATTTAGCCATAAAAAGGAGTGAAATGCTGTTACTTACTACAATGTGGATGAACCTTGAAAACATCATGCAGATGAAGAAGTAACATACAAAAGGCCATATATCATATGATTCCATTTATATGAATCATTGAAAATAGACAAATCTATAGATACAGAAAGCAGATTAGTGGTTATGAGGGACTGGTAAGAGGGAAATCAGGAGTGACTGCCTAATGGGGACAAGGTTTTCTTTACAGATGATGATAAATTTCTGGAACTAGGTAGGAGTGATGGTTACACAACATTGGGAATGTGGCAAATGCTACTGCATAGTTCATTTTAAAATGATGAAAATTTTAAATTCTATGTTGTGTGCATTTTACCATAATCAAAAAAAGCTAAAGTAGATCTAAGATGAATATCTGAGGAGATCTGAGAGCTAGTTTTGAAAGGTATTGTTTAATAGAAAATATATTATACTAAAATTTCTCCCATTAAAACTGTGAGGTTTTTTAATTTTTTTTATTGTTGTTCAATTACTATCATCCCCATTTTTCCCCCATTGCTCTTTCCTGCCCTGCCCAACCCCCTCTCCCACATTCAATACTCCTCACCCCCGTTCTCCTTGTCCATGGGTCCTTTATACACATGTTCCTTGACTTGACCCTTCTCCTTCTTTCCCCTGTTATCCCCCCTCCCCTGGCCCTCTGGTCACTGTCAGTTTGTTCTTTATTTTATGTAACACTTGTCTGCCCTCACAGTAACAAGGATGCAGTGAAGCCTGTAGAAAGGCCACATTACACTCCCTCATTCACTGATGAGCCAGTGTCTTTTTTTGAGGTGTAGAGATGCAGAAAGGAGGGGCCCATCTGGCTGGACCATAGATACTCAGAAAAGGGCCTTCTCCTGTTGTCATGTGAACCCTTAAATTATATAGCTAAGGTTAAACAATTCAAATATGCTAAAATGTTGAAGAGACCTCTTATCCCAAACTCTATGACTTTGATATTTATAACTTCATATTTTAAAACTACACAAAGCACTTATAATCCTTAAAAAATAATATGACTGTAATTGGAGTCATAGGTAAACCACATATTTCACCTTTTTCAGGTCAGCTAGAATCTGATAGATTCTTATTAATGAGTGGTGGAAAGCCATCTCGGAAGTGCGGAATCCTTTCCAGTGGAAACAACCTCTTTTTCAATGAAGAGGGCTTGCGCATGTTGATGACACGAGATCTGGATTTATCACATGCTAGGTAATCACTTTTGAATGCTGTTGGGAAATTACATATAATGTACAGTAGCAGAAAATAATTGAATCAGAAAGAAGCAGAGATCTCAAGGACAAGGTCTTCCATTGGAAATGCTGTTTCTCTCTTATCAAAAACTCCATTAAGACACGATTTACATAATTTTCATTCTAAAACTGGGAGAGCTTTGTGCAATAACTAGATCAGAAACGAAACACAGATAAACAGACAAAGTTAATATCTGGTGTTTTTCAAGATGGTGACTAGGAAATGATAATATTTAACTTTAACTTCAGGAAAATGATGTTACACCTTCTTTTTCCATCTTCTATAGAATATTTCTCATTAGCATTTGGACTGTGTAGAAATTATTTATGCCATGCTTAGTAGAAAGCCTAATTGAAATACAATACATTCTTAAATTACTCACAATTAATTTTATATCCATTAGCAATTTAAGAACATTTGAAGTGTGGCCTTACTTTTTATAAACATTTCTTTCCAGTGGTTCACTCATACATACTAAGCACTCATTTTCTAAGTTGAGCACAGTCACTCAATAACAAAAATTTTTAACTTGCTCAGAGGATTATGTCCTGTCAAAATGTATATCCTTTGACCATTTGATGCACCAAACACTTAGCCAGGAAAATAAAAAAGAGAATTTACATGTGTAAAATGGAACCCTGACCTATTTTTGCAAGTGAACAAAAAACTGATGTTTTTGTTTTTTGAAAAATTTCAAAGTAAATTAAACTATATGATAACATATTATCCTTCTCTTCCCCCTAAGTCTTTATTTATTGAATTTATAAATTTGATTATGCTTCATAGAAAATACAATTCTATCTGTGGGATAATAATTTTACAGTTAGCAGGAACATCTTATTTATCACCATCCTATCTTAGTGCATATGATTTAATTTGATGCTCTTTACTTCAGATTTATCTTTGGCAGCTGAGTGATCTAATTTAAAAATTATTAGGTTTTTCTAAATAATCTTACATGGTTCATCTATGACTAAATTAATATAAACATTTTCCCAATACAAGTAGAGAATTGGCTAAAAGTTTTTCTCTATAAATGATTATTATTTTTATAGATATAAATGTCCCTAGGCATTAACTATGGCTTTTTTTATTAACCCAATGTTAAAATCTCCATTATTTATCTCATCTCTGTAGCATGCTGTGTAGGATTTGCATATATTAACCTCAAAATGCTCCATGTAAAATCCCAGTTTTCTCAGGTTGTGAGATAAATGAATACCCAGTAAATGGAGATGGGGGAGAGGAGGAACCCATGAAGAATGCATGGCTTTATATATGGAACTATAACCTTTGTTATAAGCTCCAATATATTTCATATGTGTGACCTGCATACCTAATTGGGTGTGTGTGTTGGGTTACACATGAAATTTATTCTGCATTATCAGGTAGCACAGCAGCCAGACCAGGCTCCAGCCGCTTGCCTGCCAGTGATAACATGTGAGCTAGTTTTCATTGGCACCCCAGCTGCTTGCTGCCACTCTGTCTACTTCCCTGCCAGCTGGACAGGCTTCACTGGCTGGCTGCCACAGTTCTTGATGGCCAGTACCATGCATCACAGACCCAGCAGTAGTCAGAAGTTGGCACAGCCCACTGTCACCACCACTCCACACTCATGCTTCCCTGCCCCTGGTAAAAAAAAAAAAAAAAAAAAGCAGAAAAGAGGCCCAGGCTTCACACACCTCTTACAAAAGATGCCTGATCTTTTACAAAGAGACATTAACAACTGATGAATTTAAATGTGTCTCACAAAACCAATAATATGCAATCTAAAAAAACTACTGTTACAACCTGAAAATGGACAATTTTGCCAATAAATGACATAAACTGCGTTGATTATATTCTCCCAGTTTCAGAACCTAAGGACAAGGATCCAAATTTATCTTAAGTAGGTAACAATATATACTCCCAAACTTGGTGAACCCCTCCCATCTACTTATAGAATAGCCAAAGGGTACAGTGAATGCTCCTTTCCTCAGACTCACCTCTGTGGAGGGGTGCAAAATGTAAATAAGGGTGAAGAATTGCCCTTTTTCAGATTTCACATTTTATTAACTCCTTTTCATGTTAAAAAGGAAAATTGGGCTTTGAAATTATTTCCTTGGACATTTATTAATTCATTATATTCAGTAAACCATGCATTCCCTGATTACCCTGTGTGCTTGTCTTTTGAAAATGGTGTGAATTTCTCACTGAAGTAGATATCTACAGTAAATTTACTCATGTCAGATTTGTGCAGTTCTTCATGAGACTAGGATGTGGTAAAGGTGTTCCAGATCCCAGGAGCCAGCCTGTGCTTCTGCAATATTCTCTCAATGGCGGCCTCTCATGGAGTCTCCTTCAAGAGTTCCTTTTCAGCAACTCCAGCAACGTGGGCAGGTACATCGCCCTGGAGATACCCATGAAAGCCCGTTCTGCTTCCACTCGCCTTCGCTGGTGGCAACCATCTGAAAATGGGCACTTCTACAGTCCCTGGGTTATTGACCAGGTCAGTCCCTTTAGGGTAACTGCTGTAATTTTGTCACTGGAGCTGAATGTGGTCTTAGATAGCATTTAGTCCAACCCCTTAGTTCAATAGAGGAAGAAGCCCAGGACAGACAGTTGAGTGACTAACCCCATGGCACACAGCCAAATTAGATATGGCATTTAACTCCCTTTCATTCTCTTTTCCTTCAATTGCCTGAGCCTATAAAAATAAAGGACACATAAGAGGGCCCAGTTCCTGCTCAGAGAGGATTCTGCCATATGGATGGAAGTACTTTATCAAGCGTAAGACAAGGTTATAATTCTCTGAAAAGGAAAATGTGCAAATTAGCATTGGTGCCACATGCAATAACTCCAAAATCCTCTTTCCTAGCCTTTGAAGAAAAAAATAAATAAATCTCCCTAATATCCTATGGACAACTCTAGAGGATCTTCATACATAATAAAATTCATATCAAATAGAACCTGTTAACAAACTGTAGAATCCATACAAAGAATTAAAATGAAATGCCTTAGGATACAACTGTCCTTAAATAGAAATTTTACATAAAAAATAATTGCATGTGAGCCAAATTTTGCTTTCCCAGTTTGGGCACATACTGTTCCAAAGGCACAATTTGGCCCATGAAGGCTGTGAATAGTTTTGTCAATCCTTCGATTTGTTTTCTGTAGCTTCTTGCCAGATGGGCAAGCAGACCACATAAACAAGAGCATTCTGAAAGGGCCTCTAATGTTGTGTTTGCTGTATAATGCCAGTTCTGTTCCAACAGCTGAAAATAAACAAAAAAGACTGTACTTTCTTATATCTTAAAACCAAATTAAAAATTTATGGGTGTTTAAAAATACATTCCAGATTCTTATTGGAGGAAATATTTCTGGTAATACAGTCTTGGAGGATGATTTTACAACTCTAGAGAGTAGGAAATGGCTACTGCACCCTGGAGGCACCAAGATGCCTGTGTGTGGCTCTACCGGAGATGCCCTGGTCTTCATCGAAAAGGCCAGCACCCGTTATGTAGTCACCACAGACATTGCTGTGAATGAGGACTCATTTCTGCAGATAGATTTTGCCGCCTCCTGCTCAGTCACAGACTCTTGCTATGGTAAGTATCCCATATCCGGGTAGGGACAGAGGTGTGTAAATGGGAGTCTCTGATAAAGTCTGTAAAAAAAAACACAGGTGCCCTCTTAACCAAACCATAACTGCAGTCTTGAAAAACATATGTAAATTGAGTTTTAGAAGTTGATTTTTTAATCTTTTTTTGTTACAGTTGACATACAGTGTTATATTATTTTCAGGTGCATACACTAGTGATTAGATATTATGTAACTTACTATGTGATTATCTTGATAAATCTTGCACCCATTGGACAACATACATAATTATTAGAATATTATTGTCTGTATTCCCTATGCTGTACTTTACATTCCCTTAACTATTCTAAAACAACCAATTTGTGCTTCTTAATAACTTCACCTTTTTCATTCATGTTGAGAAATCAGCTGGCAGTCTTATGGGAGCTCCCTTGTAGTTACTAACTGCTTTTCTCTTGCTGCTTTTAAGATTCTGTTTTTGCCCTGGCTGGTGTACTGGTGTAGCTCAGTGGATTGAGCATGGGCCAGCAAACCAAAGGATTGCTGTTCAATTCCCAGTCAGGGCACATGCCTGGGTTGCAGGACAGTTCCCAGCAGGGGACACATGAGAGGCAACCATACATTGATATTTCTCTCCCTTTCTCCTTCCCTTCCCCTCTAAAGATAAATAAATAAAATAAAAAGATTGTATTTTTGTCTTTATCCTTTGGTATTTTTATTATCATGTGCCTTGGTAGGGGTATCTTTGGGTTCATCTTCTTTGGGACTCTCTGTGCTTCCTGGACTTTTATGTCTATCTCCTTCAGCAGATTAGGGAAGTTTTCTGCCAATATTTTTTCAAGCAGGTTATTTCTTCCTTTCTCTTCTCCTTCCAGAACCACCATGATACAAATTTTGGTACACTTGAAGATGTCCCAGAGGCTTCTTACATTATCTTCATTTTTTAGGATTATTTTTTCTTTTTCCTGTTCTGATTCAGTGTTTTTTGCTTTTTTATACCCCAAATCATTGATTTGATTCTCAGCTTCATCTACTCAACTGTTGATTCCCTGTAAATTATTCTTCATTTCAGTCAGTGTAGTCTTTATTTCTGACTGGTTCTTTTTTGGTTTGCATACCTTTTTTATGTGTATTATTTCTTTATTGAAGTTCTCACTAAGTTCATTGAGAATCCTTATAACCAGTGTTTTGAATTCTGCATCTAGTAGATTGCTTGTCTCCATTTTGTTCAGTTCTTTTCCTGGAGTTTTGATCTGTTTTTTCATTTGTGTCATGTTTCTTTGTCTCCTCATTTTGGCAGCCTCCCTGTGTTTGTTCCTGTATCAGGTAGAGCTGCTATGTCTTCTGGGCTTGGTAGAGTGGCCTAATGTAGTAGGTGTAATATAGGGTCCAGTAGCACAGCCTCATCGATCACCCAAGCTGAGAGCTCCAGGTGTACCCCAAACCCACAACTGGGGTGGGCTGTGTATACCCTCCTGTTGTAGTTGAGCCTTGATTACTGTTGGCACATCAATGGGAAGGATTTACCCCCAAGTGGATCAGCTACAAGTACTGACTGCAACCACTGAACACAACCTCCAACCACTGTGGAGGATCTGCTCTGCAGGACCCCACCCCACAGAGCAGAAGTTACTTTGGTCAGGCTCTGGTGGCCACTGAGTCCACCTTTGAGTGTGTCACTTTTGAAGGTGGTACTTGATTGTAGTCTGAAGCTGTTCACTATGTGTGCTGTCTCTGGAGCCTCCTGGGAGGTACCAGCCAAGGTCAGTCCTGCCTGTGTTCTTCACATGGCTGCTAGTTGTTCCAGGCTTGGAGGTGCCCAGGTGAGATCAAGCTTGGAACTGAGGCTGACTGCCGCAAGAGCCAGTCTGGGGCCACTTAGGAAGAGGTATGGGGCATGCCGAAGCCAGATGCTGCTTGTTTGAGAGATTTTTAGGAAAATCTGAAGCATGAGCTAAGATAGGCCATTTGCCTGGAT
Organism: Anoura caudifer; assembly: GCA_004027475.1. Lineage (NCBI taxonomy): Eukaryota > Metazoa > Chordata > Mammalia > Chiroptera > Phyllostomidae > Anoura > Anoura caudifer. The sequence goes on along the minus strand of PVKU01012989.1, from coordinate 19,604 downwards.
AAACCACTGGAAACAGCCTGGGTGGGCCCACAAGTTGGGTGGGCCAAGGTCTCAGAATCACTAGAGTGGGACAAATAGTGTGAGTCAGGTTGATGGAGTCTCAGACATGGCACCCACCTTCGGGCTCTGTGGGTAAAGGGCAAAGGAACAATGGCTTATGCTAGCACTTTTGTCTGACAGAAATCTGTGCCCCCCAGCTCCCCCACCCGCTGATGCCAGTCAATTCACTTCTTCCCTGTATGTATCTGATTCCATTAAGCTGCTGTCCCAGTGTTGGAGCTCAGACTCTGAGTAAGTTCATGCCCAAGCCTTTCAAGGGGAACTGCTTGGAACTCCAGAAGCCCTCAGTCACACTCAGCCACAGTTCCCCCCCCCCCCAGTTTCACAGCCAGAAGTTACAGGGACTTTTCCTGCCCTGGAACCCTGGGCTGGAGGAACTGGTGTGGGGCTGGGGCCCCTTGCTCATCACAGAGTACCTCTGCTGCTTAGATATCTCTTCCAATTTTTATCTACCACGCATGGGTTTGCGACCAGCCTGTTTTGCATCTCTGCTCCCCCAGTACCAGTCTCAATGTGGCTTCTTTAATTCTGTAGTTGTAGAATTTCCATTCAGCTACATTTTAAATGGTTCTAAATGATGGTTGTTCTGCAGTTTAGTAGTAATATTGATATCTAGAAGTTTATTTTTTATTTTTAAGTAATTTTATTGATTGTGCTATTATAGTTGTCCCATTTTTTTCCTCCCCTTTATTCCCTTCTTCCCTGCAGCTACCCTCCCAGATTCCTCCTGCCCTTTAGGTAATGTCAATGGGTCATACATATAGGTTCTTTGGCTTCTCCATTTCCTATACTACTCTTAACCTCCCCCTGTCTATTTTGTACCTACCATGTATGCTTCTTATTCCCTGTACCTTTTCTCCCATTCTCCTCCCTCCCCCTCCCCATCAATAACGCTCCATGTGATCTCCATTTCTGTGAATCCGTTCCTGTTCTATTGTTTGTTTAGTTTGTTTTTATTTTTATTTTTTTAGGTTCAGTTGTTGATAATTGTGAGTTTGTTGTCATTTTACTGTTCATATTTTTGTTCTTCTTCTTTTCCTTAAATAAGTCCCTTTAATATTTCATGTAGTAAGGGCTTGGTGATGATATACTCCTTTAACTTTATCTTATCTGGGAAGCACTATATCTGCCCTTCCATCCTAAATGATAGCTTTGCTGGATAGAGTAATCTTGGATGTAGGTCCTTGCCTTTCATGAATTGGAATACTTCCTTCTAGCCCCTTCTTGCCTGTAAGGTTTCTTTTCAAAATTTAGCTGATAGTCTCATTTGTAGGTAACTGTCTCCCTTTCCCTTGTTACTTTTAAGATTCTCTCCTTATCTTTACTCTTGGATAATGTGATTATGATGTGCCCTGGTGTGTGCTTCCTTGGGTCTAATCTCTTTGGGATACTCTGAGCTTCCTGGACTTCCTGGAAGTCTATTTCCTTTGCCAGATTTGGAAAGTTCTCCATTATTTTTTCAAATAACTTTTCCATTTCTTGCTCTTCCTTTTTTCTTTCTGGCTCCCCTATGATTCAGATGTTGTACCATTTAAAGTTGTCCTAAAAGTTCTTAAGCCTCTCCTCATTTTTTTGAATTCTTATTTCTTCTGTTCTGGTTGATACTTATTTCTTCCTTCTGCTCCAAATCATTGATTTGAATCCTGGTTTCCTTCCCTTCACTGTTGGTTCCCTGTATATTTTTCTTTATTTCACTTTGCATAGCCTTCACTTTTTTCCTCTATTTTGTGACCATACTGAATGATTTCTGTGAGCATGTTGATTACCAGTGTTTTGAACTCTGCATCTGATAGGTTGGCTGTCTCCTCGTCGCTTAGTTGTTTCTTTGGCATTTTGATCTGTTCTTTCATTTGGGCTATGTTTCTTTGTCTTGGTGCACCTGTTATGTTGTAAGGTATTCACCAGGGTGGGGCAACCCATGCTGATGCATTGTGGTGCTATATGTGGGGAAGGGTATGAGAGGGAACAATGCCACTTGCTCAACTCTCAGCTGGCTTTCAGTCACTTCCCCCACTACTCACAAGAAAATTGGGCCCTTCTGGTGCTGATTCCTGGGTGGGTAGATTTGTGTACATTCTAGGACCCTGCAGGTCTCTCCAATGAACTCTCCTGTGAGGCTAGGAGTCTCTCCCACCATTGCCACCTCCACAGAATTTTACAGCCAGAGGTTTTGAGGCTTTATTTCCCTGCCCTGGAACCCTGGGTTTCAAAGTCTATCTGGCTCCCCAGTTGCTCCTCCCAGCTTATCCACATGAATGTGAGACCACCTGGTCCTTCAGCCACTGCCTTGCCAAGAGTCCGCTCTGCCTGGCTGCCTGTCTCTGCTCCTCCTGCCAGTCTGGATGAATGTTTCTTCTTTAACTTCTTGGTTGTCAGACTTCCATACGGTTTGATTTTCTGGCAGTTCTGGTTTTTTGTTTTTAAATTTGTCATTATCCTTCTTTTAGGACAATGACAAATTGTCCTCTTCCTTGTATGAGGAGGCAAAGTACATCTAGAAGTTTACTTTTTAAAGCATAAGAATGTTGAGCTTATTTTTAAGTGTATGTATATAAAGACTTCTTTTATATATAAATAGTAACCCCCAATTTATAACTTTTTATAAAGTCCAGATTTTTTTAGCATCAGATTTATGGAATAAAAGGATTTAAACACATAGAGAATGCCAGAATAAGCAATAGGATTTTCACATAAATCTGTATATACATGAGTTTCAATTCATGGGGCTTTAGATTGATCCAATTATTATTTCCTTTACATCTCTCCAGGAATCATAAAATTTGGTTCTCATTTAGCCAAAGACTCTTGATGGCAAGAGTCTCATTTACTCTTTGCCATCATAAGTTATATCATATTCTAAGCCACAGTTATTAATGGTGACCAGTTTATGTCTTCTAAGTTGTGATGCACATGCATATACTCACATTCACACATACTCTACACAAACATTCATGGACTTAACTTAGGAGAAATAAAAACATTAGACACTTGGAGACCTATCAGAACTTGTAGACCTATCAGGGTTCTGGGGGCCTCCTAGTCTTTCGCCACCCAATGTCACTCTGAATCTCCAAGAGCTTCAAACTGGAATGTTCACAAAGACCTTGTTCTGTTTTAGATTCTTGGGACACCAAAATCTAAGGAATTTGGTTACTTCCAAGGTTCTGCAAAATCCAGATTTTTCATATTTTCATTAGTTTAAACTTAATGCGCATATCTTAGGGGGAATCCCACAGTAGTAGTGGAACTTGGAAAAGTATAAGGTACGCACCCTGTCTTCAATAGACACAGTCTAGTCAAAGGGATACTTCAGAAAAAACGAAGAGTCCAATAAATGACTAAATCAAATGCTTCATGGAGGGGTACTGATGCAAAATGTGATGAGAGTTCAAAGGAGAGAGATGACCAATAAATGGACAAACCAAGGAGTTTGGTGAGATTTCACACAAGAGCTAAGTCAAGTGGCATTGATTGTTAAAGTAGATTTGAAGGGTGAATGGAGAGGAGAGAACACCCATGCTGTTTGGCAGCATAAGCAAAGCAACAGAGGTGGGAGCTCTCCTGTTCTATGGGGAAAACTAAGCAGACCTTCTTGAACATTTGCATCTAATGGAGGAGAGAGCAGATTGTTGAATTTGAAAATAAGAAAGGACCTTAAGGTCCTAGAGACCTACACCCTCATTAGCATAAGAGGTTAATGAGAACTCAAGGAGGTAAGATATGACACGGTCAGCCCACAGCAGCACCAGGACTGAAACTCAGCCCTATAAACTCAGCCATGTGTACTTTCTACTGTAGTTTGGTGCAATCTTTTAACAGAGGTTGAAATGAATAATAAAGTGAAAGAGGAAAGTGGATGAGCACAGTAGGCAAGAGTGTCCTTAAAAAAGCAGTTACAAGAATTTGTGCTTTACAATGTCATGAATAAGAGGGCACAAGTGCCAAGGAGTGTCATGGTATGTTTTAGAGATATTCACTCAGGAGCTGGTGAAGGTCGGTAAGGAAGGGTCCCAGCAAAGAAGCCTCAGTGGTAATCTCCATGGGAGAAAATGAAGACCTGCCCCATGCAGCATGAAGAGAAATGGGATGGATAAAATTGATGCAAGACAATGCAGACAAAAGTGAAAGAAACAGCAGATCTCAAACTAGATGACAGGTTGAACAGGGTAAAGGAAAGAGAAAAGTAAATTTTTTAAAATAATATCTAAATTTTGAACCTAGAAAATTAGTGCAAAAGTATTGTTATTGATGGAATTTAGTAGTTTAAAAGATGTTTATTTATGAGGGGAAATGATGACTGTCTCTTTTATTGGGTAAAAGTCATGTGGAGTGAAGATAGGCAGCGGTTGGCATACCCCAGGTGCACAGGTAGCGGTTACTGAGCGCGAGGAGGCAACGAGCAGACCAAGCGAGGCAGACAAGGTGGATGACCACAGTCACATACTCACATGCAGATAAACCAGGCAAAAACGGGCAGCGTGACAGACTGCACAACCCAGGGCCCCAGAGCCAGGAAATAAAGCCTAAAAACACTGATTGAAAACACTTGTGGGGTTGAGGTGCTGGGAGAGAATCCCAGCCTCATAGGAGAGTTTGTTAGAGAGACCCACATGGTCCTAGAACATACACAAGCCCACCCACATGGAAATCAGCACCAGAAGGGCCCAATTTGCTTGGGGAAAGTGGTGGAAGGGACTGGAATCTGAGAGAGAGCGGAACAAGTACCATTGTTCCCTCTCAGGCCCTGCCCCCACATCTAGCATCACAACCCAGTGACTGAGTTGCCCCACCCTGGTGAACACCTAAAGCTCCGCCCCTCACTACATAACAGCTGTGACCAGACAAAAACAAAACAAAACAAAACAAAATCAAAAATGGCTCAAACAGGAGAACAGATCAAAGCCCCAGAACTAATTCATCTAGGCGACCAAGAGATACCCAACCTATCAGATGCACAGCTTAAAGCACTGGTAGCTAACCTATCAGATGCACAATTCAAAGCACTGGTGATTAGGAAGCTCACAGAATTGGTTGATTTGGGTCACAAATTATATGAAAAAATGAAGGCTACAATAAGTGAAATGAAGAAAAATGCACAGGGAACCAATAGTGGTGTGAGGCAAACTGGGACTCAGATCAATGGAGTGGACCAGAAGGAAGAAAGATACAACCAAACAGAAGAGAATGAAGAAACAAGAATTCAAAAACATGAGGAGAAGCTTAGGAACCTCCAGGATATCTTTAAACATCCCAACATCCAAATTATAGGGATACCAGAAGGGGAAGAGGAAGAGCAACAAGTGGAAAAGTTATTTGAACAAATAATGAGAACTTCCCCAATCTGGCAAAGGAAATAGACATTCAGGAAGTCCAGGAAGCTCAGACAGTCCCAAAGAAGTTGGACCCTAGGAAGTACACACCAAGGCACATCATAATTCCATTAGCCAAGACTAAAATGAAGGAGAGAATTCTAGAAGCAGCAAGGGATACAGCGACAGTCACCTACAAAGGAGTTCCCATCACACTGTCAGCTGATTTCTCAAAAGAAACCTTACAGGCAAGAAGGGGCTGGAAAGAAGTATTTGAAATCTTGAAAGTCAAGGACCTCTATCCAAGATTGCTCTATCCAGCAAAGCTTTCATTTAGAATGGAAGGGAAGATGAAGTGCTTCTCAGATAAGGTCAAGTTAAAGGAGTTCACCATCACCAAGCCCTTATTATATGAAATGTTAAAGGGACTTACCTAAGAAAAAGAAGATCAAAAATAGGACAGTAAAAAGACAGGAAACTCACAGATATTAACAACCACACCTAAAACAAAAGCAAACAGCTAGAACAGGAGCAGAAACACAAAAATGGAGATCGCATGGAGGGTTAGCAACAGGGGAGTGGGAGGAGGAGAGGGGGGGAAGGTACAGAGAATAAGTAGCATAGATGGTGGGTAGAAAATAGGGGACAGGCAAGAATAGTGTGGGAAAAGTAGAAGCTAAAGAACTTATGACACATGGACATGAACTAAAGGGGGGAATGTTGGTGGGAGGGGGTGTGCAGGGTGGAGGGGAATGATGGGGGAGAAATGAGACAACTGTAATAACATAATCAATAAAATATAATTTAAAAAAAGAAAGTAATTTCAGTAGGGAGGTGAGAGTTAAATCAGTTTATAAAGTCTCCAGAAACAAATAGGGAGAGAAAAATATAAAATAGGGAGTATAAGTTGAATGTTTCAGAAGAGAAAGGAAAGAAATATCTTTCCCAAACCCTAAAGATGACTGCATGTTTTGGCCCAGACTGCATGGCTCTTACCTCCTGCGCCTCTCTGAGTCCCTGTGTATCCCATTGCACAGCACAGAAAGATGTATGTATCTAATATGTACTGGATAACTATTAGATTAAATCATAAATATACATAAATTATAACTGTTATGACTATTGCCTTAATTGTATGTGAAGCAATGGCTTTGTTATGGTTGTTCTTAAAGTTGCTCAGTATAAGAAATGATGCAGTAAAACTTACTTACATTTCATTTCATTTGATTATATCCCTTTAAAAGAAATTATGTTAATATGCAAAGTCAAAATAATAGCTAGTAATGTACAGAGGGAAAAATCCAACCTGAAAACATCTCAAACTAGGAAACATTGTATGGGGGGGAATCAAATGGACATTTGATTGAAATAGAAACATAAGTATGGTTTCTGAATCTATAGATATGTGTTTCTAATCAGAATAACACTTCCTATTTCAGCTATTGAATTAGAATACTCAGTAGATCTTGGATTATCGTGGCATCCATTGGTAAGAGATTGTCTGCCTACCAATGTCGAATGCAATCGGTATCACCTGCAGCGGGTCCTGGTGTCAGACACTTTCAACAAGTGGACCCGAATCACTCTGCCTCTCCCTCCTTACATCAGGTATGGATGCTTCTGCATGTGGTAAACCCAAATGTAATATAATGTGACATGTCAAATTTTAGCACAGCAAGTTTAAATGAGATACATGAGATTTTATTACCTGTTGATGATATTGCCACACATGAATCATTAAGGCGATCTTAATAAGTAAAATAGAAGCCAGTTTTTATAGTGATATATTCTTTCTTTTCCCCAAATGCTGGCTTTTACTGATTTTTAACTCTAATATTTTTAAAGAATGGCATATGCAAGAAACCAGGGCCTGGATCAATGAGCTTCTCCAACTTAATTCACTATGGCAAGAACAAGCCCTTTCTTTTTATCCTCACTAAAGGACATATTTTCATTGCTTTCTAGAGAGAGGAGAAGGGAGAAAGAGGGAGAGAAACACTGATGTGAGAAAGAAACATCAGTTGGTACCCATAGTGGAGTACACATCCCAAGGAGGGATGAAATCAGCAACCTGGGTACATGCCCTGACCAGGAATAGAACCCACAACCTTTTGGTCTATGGGTCGATGCTCCAACTGAACCACACCAGCCAGGGCAACAACAAGTCTCAAATTTAAAACACGCACAAAATGGATTTAAATGGAATCTTTTTATATCAGACTACTGTAAATATAGAAGGGTGGTATCATATAAATGAGGTATTTACTATCATAAATGTGTATTAAAATTAGTGTCTGCTTTTGAAATTTTACTTCAAACAGTATCTTGAAAATTATCACTTAGAGCATTTTTATGTGAAAAACTATTGTAAATATTTATTGTATCCGTAAGAAATGATGGTGGCTTTGCTTCAGAGGAATAGTAAAAAGATAAATGAAAAAGAAAAGATATGATGAAATTGCCTGGTAAATGCAGTTAAGAAGTCTACACTATCTGTGTACTTAAACTGTTTGAGTCAAGCAGAGAATTCACCTTGCCTAGTAGGATAGTGTTACATGACTCTCTTTTCATCACCTGCATAGGTGCTAAGCATAGGAAAGTTGTAAAATCTTTATAGGAATTCCTGTTCCCTCCAAGAAAATGGTAATCAGTTGCTGCCCTCACAAAAGAAGCAAAGCAACCAATTCAGTATGTCAAACAAAAATTACAGTGTAGACTCATTATTGTTCTCTTGCCTCCCCCAAAATGAATAATGAATAAGTTTTCCTAGAAAATGACCATAAAATTCAGCCATTCTCCTAAGGACATAACTGTTCCTAGGATTATCAAAAATGGGATAATTTCAGTTACTAATGGCCCAGGGCTGCTCTACAATTGCTGACTCTGAGGTGCAAGACTATATTAACTGTCAGCACAGTTGCCAAGTTTAAATGAGAGACGTGAGATTTTGTTCTCATTAAAGGTATTGCCATGAATGAATTATTGAGATGATCTTAATAAGTAAAATAGAAAAATAAACCTCCATTAAGGTAGCAGTCTTTTAAGTCTTTATGCATTCTGTGAATTATTACCGAGCTACTTGTTGGCATTTCGCAAATAAGAAATATCCTAAGATTTACTCCAGCTAGTCATATCCCCTTACATCTTTTACTCAAGAAAAGCAATTCCTCATCTTCTAATCTATTTTAATTGCCTTTTATAAATACCTACAAGAATTTTCACTCTTTCAAATGATATTTGAAAAATATGATGAACATTTATTTTCTCTTGCTATTTTATTGAAAATGTGTGGTTCATTTAGCATACTACTCTCAAAGTTCATGTTGCACAATGATTTCAAAGTCAATACTGCCCTTTGGATAAGTCAACTAGATCTTTTGGATAATTCAGACAGAATGTGTATGGATGGAGATCAAGCCACTTCTTATCATGCTTTTCCACATGCCAAAGATTAGAATGATGTGCCAGCCTCAGAGTACTTTTCCTCCAATGCAAATTAGCATATCTATACTATATCTGCTCTTATATTCATTTACTTTTTAAATGCGGTGTTTCCTTCTTTTGAGTTGAACTTACTGCCTCGACATCTGTGAAGTGTTGAGACTTCAATATTTATGTTATCCACCAGGACAGAATTGAGAATTTTAGTTTGTTGTTCTTCCCTATGAACAAACATGATCTCAAACCTTAAAGTCATGTGCTAAATAGGGTGTGACAATGTGCCAGTTGTAGGTCTGTCCACTCACTCACTTGCAACCACAAGCTAGGATCCCAGTATTATTGGTACAACGGTGACAAGTCAACTGAGGTTGGTGGTCCACAGATTAATATCAAACCATTAGCCAAACCAAAATGGCCAGTATTCATCATAGTGATTATTCAACTATTTAGTCATTCATTAGACAAGTATTTTTGAAATGTTTAATTATGTGCTAGTTTCATGTGAGGGGCTGAACTTATTCCTGCCTCAAGGAGCTTTTAGTGCAGTAGGAGAGGGAAATTCCTGTTAATCACAAAGTAAATACAAAATTCAGCTGTGATGAGAGATGGAGGACAGTTGCATGATGCAAAAACATTATATGTCATAAGTAGGTTTACAGTAGTCAAGAAAGTCAAGGAATACTTTCTTGAGAAAAGATCATTGAGATAAGATATGAAGGATGCGTAGGAGTTAAGTAGGTAAAAAGTAAGGAAAAGAGTGTTGTACACCAGGATAACAGCCTATAGTAGGAGGAAGCAGGTATTTGAGATACTGGAAGATGGATCAGAGAGACAAAGAGAGGAGTGGAGTGAGGTGTGAGATGGTGAGACCATGAAGATCACTGTAAGTTGTACTGAAGATTTGGGGATTTGTTATATGAACAATGAAAAACCTGCTAAAGTGCTTGGAAACAGAGAGCCATGATCAGATTTGCACTTAGAAAAGCTTATTCTAACTGGAGAATAAATTGGGGAGGCTAAGGGTAAATATGAGGAGACTCTTAACTGGCAGTAAGTGCTAGGAGCTTGGACTAAGATGCAGCAGACATGAGCAGATTGGAGAAAATGAAGAATAATGGCAATAAAATTGACTGAGCTTAATGATGAAATGGACATGGAAGAGTAAGCGAAAGGGCATTGTTGAAGATGACTCCCTGTTTTCTGAACTGTGAAACTGAATGCATGCTACTGTTTTTCACAGCGAAGGAAACACTGAGACTAAGCACAAGACACATCATACTCTACTCCAAACACTGTTATATTAAAACCTAAATAAATTGGGGTAGATGGAATCATGACATGTATCCCTCCCCATATACACTGGTTAAGTTAGATATTCCTGGAAGGAAAAAGAAATGAACAGAAAGCATTGTGCTTTAGTGGAGGGTTCCAGCTTTTCAGCATGGTAAGCTTTTACACATGTCATCTCATGTCCCTAAACTTCAGTTTCCCTACCTGAAAGATGGAGACACTTTTTCCATAAGATAATTGAGTAAATGTACATGGAAGTGTTTGAGACATTGTAAACATTTACTAAAATTTAAATCATTTTAATTTTTATAAGTTAACCACACAATCAAGTTTACTATTGGACTTAAACTTAAGTCAGATTAGGAAGTCTTCCTAAATTAGCTTAACCAGAGTGAGCCCGTGCTAATGGCAGGAAACTATATTAAGTTTCTGCTCTGTAGGAGGTTAGAATATGATTGGGGAAAATGAGAAGTATACCAAAGAAACAACTTAAAAATAATACACAATGTATGTCATTTAGAGCTTCACTAAGGAATAGGCTAGAAATGCTGTAGATATTAAGAAATGGAAGACGGTGTTAAGTGCCAGAGTTGGAGAGGTTTTTGTGGAAGAAATGAGCCCTCAAAGAATGGCTAAGAATTCGGTGGGTAAGGAGAAAAAAAATCTAAAAAAGAGGAACAGTGTGAACAGGGCACATGATCCTAGGTGGAATACAGGAACTGCTGATAGAAGCAGAGGGCTCATATCTGGAAGTGTGGAAAATTGTTAGTGGAGTTGGGTTGACTTATAGCAAGTTGGAAGCAAGGCAAAGGAGTTTAGACTTGCAGGAAAAATGAACTATGGTGGATTTTTCAGCTGAGAATATTCTTCCAAGAAAAAAAAAATGGGAGAATAGAGACTCGAGTAAGAAGAAAGTGGCAAAGGCATTGTGATAATGACTATACATGAAATAACAAGGGTCTGTGCTACAGCTACCATGGAGGGGATAAGGCAGATATTACAGGACATTTCAAAGAAAGAATTGATAAAACTCAGTAACAGTTTCTTCTCTACTGCACACATCAATAAATGACTCTACAGTTTGAAACCTGAGAGAGTGGTGAGAAGTGAGAAGAGAGTTAAAGTTGACTCCAGGAGGGACAATATGGCAAATTTAATCAATTGATGCTGAATTGAATACAATGGCTAGAAATACAAATGCAAATATCCATTTGACAGAGATACGAAGATTGGAAACAAGGAAAAATAAACTTTGGAGGCATGAGCATAGAGATGATATGCAATGCTATAAAAGTGCACCAGCTCTCCATAGGAGAGCATTTAAAAAGAAAATAAAGGATTTCTAAATTTAGTATAATGAGTGGAAAGAACTATTAAAGAAATTGAGAGGATGCAATCAGAGAGGTAGAAGAAAAATCAGAATAACATGGTATCCAAAAGCCAAGTAAAAAGAGGCTGCCAAACAGGAAGAGATGGTCATCAGCGACAAATGCTACAGAGAATCATGAAGAAAAGTGTTTCACAATAAATTTACTAGAATTTTTTTAAGATTTTATTTATTTTATCTTTAGAGGGGAAGGGAAGGAGAGAGAGAGAAATATCAATGTGCAGTTGCCTCTCGTGCGTCCCCTGCCAGGAACTGGCCTACAACCCAAGCATGTGCCCTAACTGGGAATCGAACCGTGATCCTTTTGTTCGCAGGCCCATGCTCAATCCACTGAGCTACACCACCCAGGGTAATTTACTAGAATTTTTTAAGGAAATAGTGACCTTCAAAAGAACAGTGTCAGTAAGATACTGAAAATAAATACAGCTTGTCTGGCCCCTGAGCCCATAGGCTTAACCACTATATTAGTACTATAAATACTTATTGCTTGCCTAGAGATATGGTCCTAGGAGACATAGGAAGAGAGAATGCTAGGAGCTCTTGCAAGCACCCGAAAAGAAGATAAGAAGATGTCAAAATCAATTTCATAGCCCTTAATCTGAATCTGCCTACTCTTCTTTACTAACCCCAGACTAAAAATAACAGGTGGCTCAAGTGGCATGGGTTCTTGAAGTGTCACCTGAGAACCAGGGTAAGTAAATGGAAGGGCAGGTAACTCAAATCCACCCAGAAAGGTAGAGGGGGGAGCTGTTACTGGAAGGCTCAGGTGTGACTTGGCTATTTTAAGTCACAGTTTGAACATGATCCATTCCCTTATACTATCCCTAATGACCTAGCTGATACCCCTATCTTTAAAGATTAAATATAACACTTTGGAAGCTGAGAGGTTTTAACCACAGCATGGAATATACTTAATGTTTTCAGGAAGTCTAAGGCAAAGGACATAAGCACATGAAAGGGCAAGAAGATTGTAGAGCAACTGGGGTGGTGAGATGGGGATGGAGGAAGCTATAGCTTTTTATAGATAAATTTAGCAGGGAGGATATTTTTCAATGATATTTCCATCTACTATAACTGCAAACAAAGAAAAGGTCTTATTTTTTAAAAGAAAACCAAATAACTAAGCACAATATTTTCTGAGCCCACATTGGAGAAATATTCACAGGAATTGCAACCTTATTTTTTTTTAGGATTTTTTATTATTTTTTTATAGTTGTTCAAGTACAGTTTTCTGCCTTCCCCCTCACCCCAGCCCAACACCCCAGCCCTCCTCACCTCCCTCCTGTTTCCACCCCTGCCCCTGTTATTGTCCATGTGTCCTCTATAATTGTTCCTGAAAATTCTTCACCCTTTCCCCCTGAAATTACCTTTCCTCTCCCCTCTGGTCACTGTCAGCCTGTTCTCAATTTCAGTGTCTTTGGTTATATTATGCTTGTTTGTTTGTTTGTTTTGTTGATTAGGTTCCTGTTAAAGATGAGATCGTATGGTATTTGTCTTTCACTGCCTGGCTTGTTTCACTTAGCATAATGTTTTCCAGTTCCATCCATGCTGTCACGAAGGGTAGGAGCTCCTTCTTTCTTTCTGCTGAATAGAATTCCATTATGTAAATATACAGTAGTTTTTTGATCCATTTATTTACTGATGAGCATTTAGGTTGCTTCCAACACTTGGCTATTGTAAATAGTGCTGCTATGAACATTGGAGTATATAAATTCTTTCAGGTTAGTGTTTCATGGTTCTTAGGATATAATCCTAGCAGTGGAATTGCAAGATCAAAAGGCAGTTCCATTTTTAGTTTTCTGAGAAAACTCCATACTGTTTTTCATAGTGATTGCACCAGTCTGAATCCCACCAACAGTGCACTAGCATTCCCTTTTCTCCGCATCCTCTCCAACACTTGTTTGTTGATTTGTTTATGATGGCCATTCTGACATCTGTGAGGTGGTATCTTGTTGTGGTTTTAATTTGCATCTCTCTGATAGCTAGCAATACTGAGCTTATTTTTGTATGTCTCTGGACTTCTGTATGTCCTCCTTGGAGAAGTGTCTGTTCAACTCCTTTGCCCATTTTTTTAATTGGGTTGCTTGTCTTCTTAAGAGTGGAGTCATGTGAGTTCTTTATATATTTTGGAGACTAAACCCTTGTCTGAGGTATCATTGGCAAATATGTTTTCCCATATGGTTAGTTGTCTTTTTATTTTAATACTGTTCTCTTTAGCCGTGCAGAAACTTTTTTATGAGATCCAGTTTGTTTATTCTTCCTTTTATATCCCTTGCTCTAGGGGACATATGAGTGAAAATACTGCTTAGTGAAATATCTGAGATTTTCCTGCCTATGTGCTCCTCTAGGACTTTAATGGTGTCATGGCTTATATTTAAATCTTTTATCCACCTTGAATTTATTTTTGTGTATGGTGTAAGTTGGTGCTCAAGTTTCATTTTTTCGTATGTAGCTATCCAGCATTCCCAACACCATTTGTTGATGAGTCTATTTTTACTCCATTTTATGCTGCTCCCCCCTTTCTGGAAAATTAATTGACCTTAGAGACTTGGGTTTATATCTGGACTCTCTGTACTGTTCCATTGGTCTATCTGTCTATTTTTATGCCAGTACCAGGCTGTTTTGATTACACTGCCCTTGTAATAGAGTTTGGTATCAGGTATTGTGATCCCTCCTACCTTGCTCTTCATTCTCAAAATTAAAGCAGCTATTTGGGGTCATTTATAGTTCCATATGAATTTTTGAATTGTTTGTTCTGTATCTGTGATATATGCCATTGGTACTTTAATAGGTATTGCATTGAATCTATAAATTGCTTAGGGTAGTATGAACATTTTGATGATGTTAATTCTTCCAGCCCATGAACACGGTATATATTTCCACTTATTTGTGTATTCTTTGATTTCTTTTTCTTCAGTGTTGTGTCGTTTTCTGTGTATAGGTCTTTTACCTCCTTGGTTAGGTTTATTCCTAGGTATTTTATTTTTCTTGTTGCTATATCAAATGGGATTTTTTTTCCTGATTTCTTCTTCTGGTGTTTTATTGTTGGTATGCAAAAATGCCTTTGATTTCTGACTTTGTATCCTGCTGTTTGGCCAAATTCATTTATTAGGTCAAGCAGTTTTTTAGCGGAGTCTATAGGATTTTCTATGTACACTATCATGTCATCTGCAAACAATGACAGTTTTGTTTCCTCCTTTCAAATTTGGATGCCCTTTATTTCCTTTTCTTGTCTGATTGCTGTGGCTAAACCTTCCAATTCTATATTGAATAGAAGTGGTGAAAGTGAACAACCTTGCCTTGTTCCTGATCTTAGTGGGAAAGATTTTAGGTTTTGCCCATTGAGTATGATGTTGGCTGTAGGTCTCTCATATATGGCCTTTATCATGTTGAGGAATGCTCCCTCTATTCCCACTTTGCTGAGTGTTTTTATCATAAATGGGTGCTGCACTTTATCAAATACATTTTCCACATCTATTGATATGATCATGTGATTTTTATATTTGCTTTTGTTTATATGATGTATTACATTTATTGATTTGCAAATATTGCACCATCCTTGCATCCCTGGGATGAATCCCACTTGGTCATGGTGTATGATCTTTTTAATGTATTATTGCAGTCAGTTTGCCAATATTTTGTTGAGGATTTTAGCATCTATGTTCATCAACAATATCGGCCTGAAGTTTTCTTTCTTTGTTGTGTCTTTATCTGGTTTTGGGATTGGGATGATGCTGGCTTCATAAAAAGAGTTTGGGAGTCTTCCATCATTTTGGATTTTTTCGAATAGTTTGTGAAGGATAGGGGTTAGCTCTTCCTTAAATGCTCTGTAGAATTCTGTGAAGCCATCTGGTCCAGGGCTTTTGTGTGTCGGGAGCTTTTTGATTACTGCTTCAATTTCATCTGTTGTTATTGGTCTGTTCAGGCTTTTTGCTGCTTCTTCATTGAGTTTTGGAAGATTATATTTTTCTAGAAACCTGTCCATTTCACCTAGGTTTTCAAATTTCTTGGCATACAGTCCTTTGTAGTAATTTCTTACAATCCTTTGTATTTCTGTGGTGTCAGTTGTAATCTCTCCTCTTTCATTTCTGACTGTGTTTATTTGGGTCCTCGCTCATTTTTTTCTTGATGAGCCTGCTTAAAGGCTGTCGATTTTATTTATCTTTTCAAAGAACCAGCTCCTGGATTCATTGATCCTTAGAATTGTGCTTTTAGTCTCTATGTCATTTAATTCTGCTCTGATCTTGCTTATTTCCTTCCTTCTACTTGCTCTGGGCTGTCTTTGTTGTTCCTCGAGTTCTTGTAGGCATAGGGTTAAGTTGTTTGAGATGTTTCTATCTTTTTTAGGTGGGCCTGTATCACTATGAACTTCCATCTGAGCACTGCCTTTGCTGTGTCCCATAAGTTTTGGGTCATTATAAGTTCATTTTCATTTGTTTCCAGAAACTTTTTGATTTCTTCCCCAATCTCATTCTCGATTCATTCATTGTTTGATAGCATGCTATACAATCTCCATGATTTTAAGTGCTTGGGGTTTTTTTCCTTGAGGTTGGTTTCTAGTTTCAGTCCCTTGTGGTTAGAGAAAATGCTTGATATGATTTCAGTTTCTTGAATTTCTTGAGCCTTGCTTTGTGTCCTATCATGTGGTCTATCTTTGAAAATATTCCATGTGCATTTGAAAAGAATGTGTATTTTGCCTCTTTGGGATGAAAAGCTCTCTCTATATATATCAGTGAAGTCCATTTCACCTGGGGAATTGTTCAAATCCACAATATCTTTGTTGATATTTTGTTTAGGAGATCTGTCCATTTTTGATAGTGGGGTGTTAAAATCCCCTATTATACTTGTGTTGCTATCAGTATCTTTCTTGAAGTTCTCCAAGATTTTCTTTATGTATTTGAGTGCTCCTATGTTGGGTGCATATATATTAGCAATGTTTATGCTTTCCTAGTGGATTCTTCCCTTGAGTATTATGAAGTGACCTTCTGGGTCTCTCTTTATGGCTCTTTTTTTGACATCTATTTTGTCTGATGTGAGTATTGCTACCTTGGCTATTTTTTTCCTGTCTATTTGCTTGGAAAATTTGTTTCCAGCCCTTCACTTTGAGTCTGTGTATGTCTTTTGTCCTGAGGTGGGTCTCTTGTAGGCAGCATATATGTGGATCATGCTTTCTTATCCATTCAGCTATTCTATGTCTTTTGATTCGAGCATTTAATACATTTATGTTTAGGGTTATTATTGACAGGTACTTATTCATTGCCATTTTTGTACTTGTGTTCCTCTCTCTCTCTCTTTTCCTTCCTTCCTTTCCTTACAGCAGTCCCTTTAGTATCTCTTGCAGAACTGGTTTGGTAGAGATGTATTCTTTTAGACTTCTTTTGTCTGGGAAGATCCTTATTTGGCCTTCCATCTTGATTGAAAGCCTTGCTGGGTAAAGTAGTCTTGGTTGCAGGCCTTTGGTTCTCATTTCTTGGAATATTTCTTGCCATTCTCTTCTGGCTTGGAGCATTTCCATTGAGAAGTCAGCTGCTAACCTTATTGAGGCTCCCTTGTATGTTACTTCCTTTTTCTCCCTTGCTGCCTTTAAGATTCTCTCTTTGTCTTGGAATTTTGCCATTTTAATTATGATGTGTCTTGAAGTTGGCCACTTTGGGTTCCTCTTGATTGGGACCCTCTGTGTTTCCTGGATTTGTGTGACTTTTTCTCTCATCAAATTAGGGAAGTTTTCCATCATTACTTTTTCAAACAGGTTTTCTATCCCTTGATCTTCTTCTCCTTCTGGAATCCCTATTATATGGATATTATTACATTTCATATTGTCTTGCATTTCTCTTAATCCCTCTTCATTGTTTCTGAGCCTCTTTTCCTTTTCTTGCTCTTTCTGGATGTTTTTTCCTACTTGGTCCTCCAAGTCACTGATCTGATATTCTGCTTCATCAATTCTGCTTTTCATTCCTTCCACTGTGTTCTTCAGTTCAGAAATTGTATTTTTCATTTCCTCTTTGCCCCTGTTGATAGTTTCTATTTCTTTTTTCGTGTTGATATAGTTTGCAGTGAGTTCATCTTAGCTTCCTTGTAGTTTCTGGTAGCTCATTGAGAGCTCTTGGAGCTTCCTGACAACCATTGCTTTGAACTCAAAATCTGATAGTTGAGTTGCCTCCATTTCATTTAGCATTCTTTTTGGGGCTTCCTCCTTTTCTTTCTTTTGGGGATTGTTTCTTTGTCTTCCCATTGTTTGTGAGACTTTCTTGTTAGGCTCAGCTTCTTAAATTGATCTGTTCTGGCTCCCTGGGTTTATGGTGTGAACTTCTGTGGTAGAATACCTGTGAGATTTAGTGGTGCTGTCTGCTTCAGGTGTCCTGGTGTTCACAGCTTCCACTGTCTCAGCTATTGAAATGCCCCCTCTTTGGGATCAACTCTGGTTTTTTCACAGTTCCAGGGTTGTTTTTGTTGTTGTTGTTGTTTTGTTTTGTTTTGGTCTTACTTGTGGGTATTTAAAAAGAGAAAAGAGGGAGAAAAAATAAAAGAAGAAAATGAAATGAAAAGAGAAGAAAAGCAGAAAGAAAAAGAAAAGAAAAAAAGGAAGGAAGAAGAGATAAGATTGGAAAGAAAGGAAGAAGGAATAAAACAAGAAAGAAGTAATGAGAAGCAAAAGGAGCTGAGGGTAAAAAAGATAAAATAATGAAAAAATAATTTTTTAAAAAAAGAACATCAACTTTTGCTGTTGTCAATCTCACCAAGCTGGTTTTTCTTGTCTTGCTGGCTGCAATGGCCAAGGGGTGATGGTATCACTTTTCTCCCTGTTCAGCACTCAGTTATCTTTGGGCTACTGTCCTCAGAGCAAGCCCAGAGCCTCTCTGCACAGGACCTCAGGTGTATCTTCTGAGGCGGCATGCACCCACCACAGTCTCACACAGGTGCTTGTGATCTCCCAGCCTTCCATGCATGGGCACCAACTGTCACAGGGGTGCCGACTGTTGCACAGGCACCAACCGTCGTGCAGGTGCAAATTGACCACCACGCAGATCACTCAGAGGCCCCTAAGATCTCCCAGCCATCCATGCAGGTGCGCTGACTGTCGTGCGGGCGCTGATTGGTCGCCACGCAGGTCCCCGATGGTGCACTGGTGCCTAGAGACTGCAGTACAGGTCCCCCAGTGGTGTGCTGGCACAAGCTCCGATGTGCAGCCCTCCCAGGACTATGAGACCTTAACTCCTCTCTGTGAGATTTCAAGCAACCAGGTTTATCCCGGTGCTGCTGTAACCTTGTTTGGCTGCTCAGGGAGCGGTTGACATGGCTCCCTCCCTAGAGTCTTTTCTCAAGTACTGGCCCCGGACCTCAGCCCCAGCCCTGGTCTCTGCACTGCTGGAGTACTCTCCTTACCGTCAGCTGCAATTTTCGATCTCCTGTTTTCAAATATGCTGTGTTTCTGATGTCTGTTTGCTCTGTTCCACCGTAAATTGGCCAGGTTTTCCTCCTTTGTGTAGGGGGAAGTGGACTGTGTTTACTACTACCTTGCCACCATCTTCCTTCCTCTTTTCCCATTTCTGTGTTTCTGCTCCTAGTCTAGTGTTTGCTTAGTTTGCTTTTGTTTTAGGTGTGGTTGTTAATATCTGGGAGTTTCCTGTATTTTTACTGTCATACTTTTGATCTTCTTTTTCTTAGGTAAGTCCCTTTAACATTTCATGTAGTAAGAGCTTGATGATGATGAACTCCTTTAACTTGACCTTATCTGAGAAGCACTTTATCTGCCCTTCCATTCTAAATGAAAGCTTTGCTGGATAAAGTAATCTTGGATAGAGGTCCTTGACTTTCAAGACTTCAAATACTTCTTTCCAGCGCCTTCTTGCCTGTAAGGTTTCTTTTGAGAAATCAGCTGACAGTCTGATGGGAACTCCTTTGTAGGTGACTGTCCCCGTATCCCTTGCTGCTTCTAGAATTCTCTCCTTCATTTTAATCTTGGCTAATGGAATTATGATGTGCCTTGGTGTGTTCCTCCTTGGGTCCAACTTCTTTGGGACTCTCTGAGCTTCCTGGACTTCCTGGAAGTCTATTTCCTTTGCCAGATTGGGGAAGTTCTCCTTTATTATTTGTTCAAATAAGTTTTCCACTTGTTG